>JAPYYD010006895.1:0-10743 GCA_028551405.1 Uromys caudimaculatus
GGACTTTGGGCCTGAGGGTGCTAGAGGCCCCAGTAAAGGGGAATGTCAAGGTGGGAATATGGGAATGGGTGGGCAGGTAGGTGGGAGGAGGAATTCCCTCACAGAGGCGTGGAGGGGGAGGGGATAGGGGGTTTCCAAAGAGGAGACCCAGAAAAGGGGAAACATTGGAAATGTAAATAAAGTATCAAAAAAAAAAAAAAAAAAAAAAAAAGAACTAAGCCCACGTGACCTTCCAGTGTGGCCTTACGCTTTTTCTGGGTGTTTTCTGGGCGTCTCATAAAACAAGACAAACCCCTTGTTCATCGTTAGAGACATCTTAACTCTCTTCCTGCAATCCTTGAACCTAGAGTTCTACCCTAGCAGCCATGACCCCATCTGATCTGCAGGAACCAGCCTAGGATCATGTTTGGGTTGTCACCCTTTAAGACAATAGTTCAGAGAACGACGCACACAGTGATTGCAAGACACTGAACTGTGACGCTCTCGCAGAGATTCACAGCCATGTTCTTTTTGTTATGCTCCATTCGTAATATGATAAAATTCTCTAATAAAAATCAACACTGTTTTATATCAAAAAAAAATTCAATTCCGGTTGCTATTGTTGTCTTTTACATTTGTGATGAGCAGGGCAGGCAACAGGACCATTTTCAATTTTATACTTGACCTTGCAAGGTTCATCTCCATTACATAATAAAAATGCATTAATTCTACCAATAGTCAGTATCTAGCTTTAATGTTAGATCGCAAGCCTACCTCTTTAAGAGGCTGGTGAATCCAGGAGACTAGCTCTAACATCCTAGAGAAATCAGTCCACACCGTCCTGCAGTTCTCTCTTTGGAACAGAGAGTTTTCAAAGGGTGACAAGCTCCTTCTTCTAATTGCAATATAAGTTTATGATCCTGCCCAATACCAAACCATATATATATATATATATATATATATATATATATTATACCAAACTAAGGCATGTGATATGGAAAATCCCATTAACCCCAAGCTAATAAAAGCCAGAATATTTCCTTAATTCAGGGGGTTTCCCTGAAGGTTCTTTTTTCCCTTCAAGCTTGCTTTCATATTGATGATGACAGCTATCTTACTCTTTTACTTTATCTCTTTTTAATTTTATTTACTTTTAAATAATTTCATATATGAGTACTAACTTCATATCATTTGCCTCCTTCCTCTCCTTCCTCCAGTTCTTTCCATGTTTCCCCTACTGTCTCTCCTCTCAAATCCATAGCTCTTTTCTTTAGTTATGATTATTATATGTAAGTGTGATAACAAATATATAAATAAATGTGTTGAAATCACTGAGTTTTACTTGTATGCATGGCTTTAGGGTTGACCACTTGTTATAAGATAACCAATTGGGGGGGATCATCCCTGAAGAAGATGGACTCTCTCAGCAGTCATTGATGACCTATAGCTCTTCACATAAGGGTGATCCCCTGAGATATTTCTGCTCCCCTCTATTTGCATACCAACCTGTATTGTTATTGTTAAGGTCTTGTTAGGCAACCATATTGCAGAGATTTCCTGGGTATAGCTTGCCAGCTATCATAAATAAAAGACATAATCATGTATTAGATGCCTCTATATTCTAGCTTTTACAATCTTTTTACCCCTCTTCTTCAATGGTTCCTGAGCCTTAGGTGTAGAGGTGATGTTGGGGATTTACCAACTGGGACTGGGCACCCTGTGGTCTGTTACTCTCTCCATTTTGAATATCTGTGGCTTTTAAAAATGATTTCTATCAGTTATACAAAGAAACTTCTTTGATAAGGGATGAGAAAGTTTCTCTCCTGGTTTTAAAGGAATCCCTATTTCCTTCCCAACGCTTGCCATGCTGTCACTAGTTTGATGTACTATCCCTATTTATGCTTTCCCAATACAAGACCCAATCATATCAGCCATGGCAACAAGTCTCTCTCTTCCAATAAATCTACTATATAGATCTGTAATTTTGTATCAGTTGCTTTCCTCATATTTACTACTCTTCTTTTTTCATAATATTTGTATTGATTATTTGGGAATTTCATATCATGCCCCCTAACCATACTCACTTCCTCATACCCCCGGGTCCATGCCTGACCCTTGTGACCTTCCCCCATAGCAAAAGAATAAATGAAAAAAGCAAGTTAAATTTGTGTTACCTATACACTCACTGGAGAATATGGTTGAACGCCAAGTAGCCAGACCCTTAAAGAAAATTTGAGTCATTCCCCATCTGTACCCCAACCAGAAGCTCTCAATTGTGGAGAGCTACCCTTCAACATACTTACCACATTTTTAAAGGATTCTCTTCAACACTCTACTGTCTAGGCTATTACTTTTAGAGGGCCGGGGAGAAAAGGGTGTGTTAACATATATTATCAAAAACAAATTGCATACTTCCAAGATAATAATGAATGAAATGCATTGACTAATGTTTAGCATCCAAAAAAAAAAAAAGAAGGCAAGTAAAAAGAATAAAAATAACTGGGTATACAAGTGCATATCTGTAATATGTTGTGACACACTTAAAATGGCAGTACTCAAGAAACTGAGGCAGTAAGTTAAATAGCTCAAGGTTGTTTTGGCTACATAACAATTTCTAAGCCAGTCTAGGTTACATAATAAAAGTCTGTCTCAAAATCAAATTGAAAAATGAAGGAGTAACCAGCCCAAAGGAAGTTTAAAGATTAGCAGCACAGACATTTAATTTTCAAGATTTTTTTTGATACTTTATTTCCATTTCCAATGTTTCCCCCTTTCTAGGTCTCCTCTTTGGAAACCGCCTATCTCCTCCCCCTCCCCCACCTCTATGAGGGAATTCCACCTCCCACCCACCTGCCCACCCACTCCCATATTCCCACCTTGATATTCCCCTTTACTGGGGCCTCTCCTCCCCCTGAGGCCAACAAGGCCCTCCTCTGCCACATAAGTGGTCTGAACCATGGGTCCCTCCATGTGTATTCTTTGGTATGCCAGAGTCTTACACATATTGGGGCAAAAGATAAGCTCACAAGGACTCTGACAACCCTGTTTTTATGAGTCTACAGCCTCATGGCTACTCACTGGGCCTTCATATTAATGGCAATCACTTTAGCAGGCAAACATAGTATACTTTTTTGGGCTCCTGTTGGAACTGTATATCCAAGCATCAGTTAATTAGCCATTCAGCATAAAAAACTTCTAGGCCTAACAGGCCTTTCTTTTGAGATCTTTGCAGAAGCTTCCATGAGCCTATAATACTAATATTTTGTACATCTGAAAACAGAGCACTTTATGAATGCCAAACTGGTCTACCACTGGAACAAACTATGCCTGAGTTTCCTTGAATCATAGCTGTGGCCATAAATTGAATTTCTGCTTGAATAAAAGAAAACAAATCCTAAAATGGTCCAGAGCAACAAGCCCAAAGAAAGCAATCTGATGTTCCATAAAAAATTACTTTTCTAGGCCTATGAGCATATGATAAAGACAGCCAGGAAGATTGCTGAGATATTCTCAAGGCCTATTTTTAATTCTTTTGCAAGTAGCACATAGATACTTGTTATATGTGATAATCACTTTTTAAAGGGGTTACTCTACCACATCCTCCTGCCTAAAATATGTATGAGAAGACAAGCTGTCAACTTTCCAAGTTATCATTTTGTCCTGAGGATCTCTGTATAGCTGACAAAAAAGAGACCAATAATCCTAGTACCAAAGCCTAAATGACTCATTGTTTTGAGACATTATTTATAAATGTAACTAGTTCATCATTCATAATTTTAGCATTATGTCTTAGGCTTTAGACATAGCACATTTAAATAAAGATGTTCTTTTCCTCCAAATTCTAATCAGACCCTCATTTCTGTCGGAGACTACTTCTGTAGTATTTTCCTTTTCTGAACCTTCATCAAAAATTCCCAAATCTTTTCTTTCTAATATTCTGGACTTTTTTCAGCTAGCTCCACCAACCTCCCAACCTGCCGATGAAGTGGCTCCTTTTTGATGATGTGATTTTTTCCCTTCTTCTGCACATTCCTGGTGCCTATCATGAGGCTGGACACTAGACATGTTCTAAAGGCAAACCCATGCTCACAGAAAGGCCCTCAAATCTCCAGTGATATAGTAATCCTTTCCCCCTTTAGAATGCTTCTGATATTTTGTTGGAGAAAATAATAAATTAAACAAATGTAGAATGAATAGAAGTGTTCTATACTGGATGGCTAATGGACTGATGCTTGCCCATACAGTTCCAGCAGGAGCAATTATTAGGCTTTCATCTTTTCTTCTTTCTATCTTGTGACAACAACCTTGTGATTACAATATGCCCTTTAGTGAGATAATTATTTACATTTCTAAGGAAGCATAAACTGTAAAAAAAAAAAATCATTGGCATTAGCCTTTGTGACAGTTAATCTTCACTTTCAACCTGATTGAAATTATAATTACTAAGATGATGAGGCATATCTCTGGTTACATCTTTGAGGTCACTTGCAAAATGACCAATTAAGAGGAAACAATACACTGAATGTGTGTGGTGCCATCATCTTATTGTCTGGAGGTTCTATGAAGAAAAGGTAGCAGACTGCACATATCTCAAACTACAAGTTTGAACTGCCCTTCTATCATACTCTCCCTGACAAAGTAGGCTGAACACTCCGATAGCAAGAGCCAAAACAAATCTTTGTTCCCCTACGTTGTTTCTGTTGAGTATTTCAGTCACAATGATACTTAGAAGTTAATACTACTTTTCAGTGTCATCACTACCATATTTGCATACATCAAAATCTAACAAGTATAGGGGATGGTTCTGATGTTTTGATGGGGAATCTGAGTTTGAACACTGAAGGTCCTATTCCCCAATTGGTTCTTCATCGATCAATAAAGATGCTACAGGCCAATGAGCTGGGTGGAATAGGCGGGACTTACGGATTTCCCCTGCAGGCAGGCTAGTCGAAGCTGGGGGCAGAAGGAGCCTCAGCCATTTGAGATCTTAGGTGAAGTGGCCATTGGCCACTTCACCACCTGGGCCTGGGGTAGCAGGCTGAATAATAGAAACATAATTAAGCTGAGGGTAGATTTAGGGGCTAAACAAGAAGGTAACTGAACAACTAAAGTTGAGGGCAGATTTAGGGTGCTGAGCTGGGAGTGAAAAGAGTGCGAGATGACCGAGGAAGGCTAAGAAGAGCCTGGCTATTGAGCTAAAGCATATCAAATATAACCGTGTGCGTGTGCGTGTGCGTGTGCGTGTGCGTGTGCGTGTGCGTGTGCGTGTGCGTGTGCGTGTGCGTGTGCCTGTGCGTGTGCGTGTGCGTGTGCATGTCTTTCATTCGTGGATCCAAGGGAACCTGGCCAGGGTTGGTAACATGGTCTGCCCAGAGCTTAAAGCAGGGTAGCAAAAACTACATGCTACAAACAAGTACGTTCACTGAGAGTAGAAATAATTTTATGGTCCATAAGTAAATAAATAATTGTAGAAAATGATATATTAATCCAATAGAATATTTCTCTTCATTAAAATAATGATTCTACATGAATATTAAAACATGGATGAACCTTGAAGGAATTATGCTAAAGGAAATTATTCAGACACACAAAGACATATATTGTGTTATTTCATTTAATAAACCAGGATGTTGTTATCAGTTGTAAGTTGGAGAATTATTAGTTAATGAGTACAAAATTTTGCTCTAGAATGATAAAAATATACTGGAAATAAAACAGGGAAGTTTGCATAATAATGAATATATTATTGGCACTGAGGTGGACACTTACATGGTTTAAATGGTAAATTTTAATGTATATTTTATGGTAAAGGGGAATGCTCGACATTTTAAAAGCAAGAGACAAATTTTTAAATTTTAATAAATTTAAAGTATATTGTAGAAACTATTATCAAAATGTTGGTCTCATATCTAAAGGGATGAAATCATTAACATGGATTAAAGAGTAGTAAGTGTAAGTGCCATAGAAACCCTAGAGCTACTTTTTTTAGAAAATAACAGGAAAGAGATGCAAAGCATGCATAAAATTCTGAAAATAAGGAAAAATTAGAAAAAATAACAAAAACTAAAATTATGTTGAATTTGTAATACTTTATAAATCTTTTTACCATAAATCTAAATAGTTTTATGTCAAGCTAATGAAACAGAATACAATTGCACATATCTTAGAGTTTTTTAAATTATGAAAAATACATAAATGTCCATCAACATTTACATGATGGAAATAAAATATTACTTAAATCATTCTAAGTTTATGTTTTTTTGAACAATATCAAAGTATCTTTCTTTGCAGATCACATGGTTTTAGATATAAGAAACCACACGAATCCTAGTAAATCTCATAATGCTTTCAGCAAAATAGCAGGGTAGAAAATGAACATACAAAAATCAGAGTCTTTCCTACAGACCAAAGAAATATGCAGAAAAAGAACTGAGTAGAAATGATTCTTCACATAATTGCAGCCAAAACAATACTCTGGAATAGATCTAACAAGGAATGGAAAGAATTCCTTACTGAATATGTAAACAATCAAAAAAATTGAAAATACAAGGCACTATGCTCATGGATTGAAAGAACACTGAAAATGTCTTCAATATCAAAAGGCATTACATATTCATTTCAATCCTCAGTGATATTTCAATGCCATTCTAATATGCCACCTACATGTCTTAAATTTGATATGAATGCAGAAAAACACTGATAGTCAAAGCAATTCTATGCAAAAAGAATAAAACTGGAAGTATCACCATACTTGATTTCAAGTTATAGTATAGATCCTTAATAACAAAAACAACATAGTATTGACACAAGCCAAGACACACATAATTCATTGTAGAATATAAAGGGCACAAATATATATCCATGTGTCCAGCAAGTTTAATTTTGACAAAGGTATGAAAATAAACCTTAAAGTTACAACAACTTGTGTTGAAAATACTGGATATTCATCTGCGGAAGGTATACATCCAGATTCCTGTCTTTCATAGTATAAAATCATCTCCAAATGAATCAAAGATATTTTTAACTTTTAAAAATGGTTTTCTTCTTTCATATATTACATTCCAACTGCAGTTTTCCCTTCCCCTCAGTCTCTCCGCACACCTCCCTTCTCTCTAAGACCATCTCCCTCTGACTACACTGAGAAAACAGCAAGTCCCTCAGTGACATCAACCAAGCATTTCATAATAAGTAAGACCAGGCACATACCATCACATCAAGAATGGACAAGGCAACCCAGGAAGAGGAAAAGAGTCCCATAGGTAGGCAAAATAGTCAGGGACAGACGCCCTCCTACTGTTAGGATTCTCAGAAGAACACCAAGGTACTCAGCCATGACATATGCCTAGAACCTAGTGTTGGCATTCTGTCTAAACTCCACCCCACAGTTACCTGGCAACAGCCAGGTATGCTCCTCCCCACAGTTGCCTGGCAACAGCCAGGTGGGCCTGGCCCACTATAAAAGGGGCTGCTTGCCCCCTCCTCTCTCTCTTACGTCTTTCTCTTGTCTCTCTCTTACTTCCCTTACCTCTCCCCGTTCCCTTACCCCCTCTCTCCACGTGGTCATGGCCGGCCTCCACTCCTCTACTTCTCTACTCTCTCCCTTTCTCTGCCTCTACTACCCTCTTAACTTCCCTTCCCATGCCCTAAATAAACTCTATTCTATACTATACCTTCATGTGTGGCTGGTTCCTCAGGGGGAAGGGATGCCTGGGCTCGGGCCTACTGAGGCACACCCTTCCCCCACATCTACCTCCCCATAACCCCATATAACATATATCTCTCTATATATTTTTATAAACACAACACCTAGGTCAAGACACCTGCAGGCTCCCTGAGATCTGCTAGCTCCCAAGTTCCCAGTCGGTTGATTTTGTGGGGTGTGTTTTCTTGGTGTCCCTGACCCACCCAAAACTTCTTCCCTCTCTTCTGCAGGACTCACTGAGCTCTGCCTATTGTTTCACTCTACATCTTGCTCCCATCAGTTACTAGATGAAGTCTCTCTCATCTCTTTGATGAAGATTATGCTAGGCTCTGGTCCCAGAATACACCACAGGCAGGACAAACTGTAGGTCAAAGGTTTTGTGGTTGGGTTAGTGTCCTAATTCTCCCGTTGATGCCTTGCCTGGTTACAGAAAATGGGCAGTTCAGGCTTCATATCTCTCATTACTAGGAGTCGGCTAAGATTTTGTGGATTCTATGTAGTTTCAATTGCATTGTTTCTACCTCACCTCCAAATTCCAGTCATTTCTCCTAGTATTTTCTCCCCCCTAGCTCCCTGACCCCCACCTGATCCCTCCTGTTTCCAAGCTCACATGCTCCTAGTCCACCCACAAAATCTATTCTATTTCCCCTTTTCAGGGAGATAAAAGTATCTCCATGAGATAGATAAAGAAAATGTGGTACAGCCGGGCAGTGGTGGCACACGCCTTTAATCCCAGCACTTGGGAAGCAGAGGCAGGTGGATTTCTGAGTTCGAGGCCAGCCTGGTCTACAGAGTGAGTTCCAGGACAGCCAGGACTACACAGAGAAACCCTGTCTCAGAAAACCGGAAAAAAAAAGAAAGAAAAAAAAGAAATGTGGTACATTTACACATTTACTAGTCAGCTGTTTTTAAAAAAGTGACATCATAAATTTGCAGGCAAATGGATGGGACTGGGAAAAAAACCATCCTGAGTGAGGTAACCCACACCCAGAAAGACAAACACATGGACATTGTGTTTGGATATTAGCTGTCAAGTAAAAGACAATCATGTTACAGTCCACAGACACAGAGAGGCCTAAATTTATCTTTTTGAAGCAATTTTTGTAGCATACATGTTCAGGGTACAATCATGAAGACTGGAAAGTGGATCCCAGCACACATAACAAGCAGGGTACCCCATAAGCACCTATAATTCCAGCTCTGAGGGATCCAATGCTCTCTTTTGGCCTTCCATGTCCAAGCACGAACATCTGTACATGAAAGCGCACACACACACACACACACACACACACACACACACACACACATCTTTTAAACATTCATCTCTTCTAGATGTTCCAGTTTATCATAGCATTTGTTTTCAAAATATTGTTTAATAAATATATGAGTTTCAGGGGTATCTCTTGTAATATCTTTTTCACCTCTATTTTTAATAATTTATTTTTTTCTTTTCCCCTTTTTGTTTCCTTGGCTAAGATTTGTCAATCTAGTTGAGCCTTTGAAATTATCAACTATTTATTCCGTTTATCCTACACACTGTACTTTTATTATTCATTTTATTAATTTTATCTTATATTTAACATTTTTCTTCTCTTGACTTTGAAATTCTCTTGTTCTTATTTTTCTAAGAACTTTGATGCATTATAATATCTTTCTGATTTTCTGATTTTTATTGTTGGGAATCTAAATTAACGAACTGTCTTAGAATCATTTTAGTAGAATATTACAAGGTCTGCAATACTATGTGCTCATTTTCACTAGTAAGAATTTTTTTAATCCATCACTTGCCAGGATCTATAGTCACAAATCATTCAAAATGCATTGTTCAACCTCCATGTTTTCATATTTTCTGTATTTCCATTGATGCTGAATCCTAAATCCATTCCACTGTAATTGGATAAAATAAGATATACATATAACCTGAATAAGTATGAATTCAAAATTGAGCTCAGTATCTTTAGCAGAGGAAATTTCAAGATCACATAGCATTATGGTATGGTATGTTCAGTGCACAATTGTTTTATTCAGATCTTCAGTGAGATAGAACAGAAAAATGAAATATACTGTTGACAAGGAAATTGGTGTTAGTTTAAAATTTCAGAAATGGGTGTTGTAGATAAAACTTTTACAAGTGTAAAAGAAATTTTTTTCATCAAAAAGAAATATGTTCATCCCTAAAACAATGGGAAATGTGACTTGAGGGCAAGATTCTACCTTTCCCTGACTCTATCTTGTGAAAATAAAAATTTATTTGAAACAAGAGAGCCTGAACTTAACACTGAATGTGTTTCCTGCTGAAGAGAAAATAAATTAGGGAAATGTGTGCACAGGTTCAGCAGACAAGGTTTATAGAGGACAAAACAACTATATCATATGGAGACCCAACTACATGTTGAGTTGCAGCAGAACTTGGCAGTATTGTCTACTTCGTTCTGGTTTTGCAGAAATTCAAAATGCAAGAGTTACAGAATTATGTAGGCTTTTACCTGAGATTGAGAAAGCTACTTGGAACAGACAATGTGTGGCAGGGTCAAATTTCTCAGAAAAAAGGCCATTTGTGAGGCTATTAAGGCAAAGCCTAATTTGCACTATAGACCTCTGGATGATGGTTATGACAGAAACATGGGCTCTCTATTGAGGAAAGCTGCAAGAAGGTGGCATGGCTGAAGAAATGGGGTGCTCAAACACCTTTGTGACCTCACATTGCCAACATCAGTTATGAAGTCTGGATATGGTGTTAGACTTATTTTGTTCAATATTATTATGGTCTTTCCTTGTTATCTTGGTATTGATCTATTTAAAATGGAAACAGTTATTTTATGTCATTATATACAGAAAAGAAGTAACATTGATTTTTTTTTTTAAAGAAATCGAAGAAGACCACAGAAGGTGGAAAGATCTGCCATGCTTATGGATCGGAAGGATTAATATAGTAAAAATGGCCATCCTGCCAAAAGCAATCTACAAATTCAACGCAATCCCCATCAAAATTCCAACTCAATATTTCATAGATTTAGAAAGAGCAATTCTCAAATTCATTTGGAACAACAAAAAACCCAGGA
>JAPYYD010006896.1:0-10743 GCA_028551405.1 Uromys caudimaculatus
CTTTAATGGATTTTTGTGTTTCCTCTTTAAGGGCCTCTAGTTGTTTATCTCTGTTCTCTTGTATTTTCTTAAGGGTGTTATTCATTTCTTTCTTAAAGTCTTCTATCATCAACATGAGAAATGATTTTAAATCTGAGTCTTGCTTTTCTGGTGTGTTGGGGTATCCAGGGCTTGCTGTGGTGGGAGAGCTGGGTTCTGATGATGCCAAGTAGCCTTGGTTTCTGTTCCTTATGTTCTTCCCTTGTCTTTTGCCATCTTGTTTACTCTGATGTTAGCTGGTCTTACTCTGTCTGGCTGTGGCTTGCCCCTCCTGCAGGCCTCTGTGTCAGTACTCCTTGAAGACCAGTTCTCTCTGAGAAGTATTTGTGTTTGGAGAGCTGTTGCACAGGGTCAGCTCTGGGGTGCAGACAGAAATCAGAAGGATCTTGTCCCCAGCTGTCCCTTGGTTCCTATGTCCTGATGGCTCTGCAAGGGTCTCCCTTGATCCAGTGAGTTTGAACAGAAGTGGTGGTTTTGCCTGTGCTCAAAGGTGTGTCAGCACTCCTGGGATCCCAGCTCTCTCCTGGAGCCCTGTGGCCCAGGCTGAGGTCTCCAGGCACAGATGGAAACCGGAAAGTTCCTGTCCCCAACTTAACCTCAGTCCCTGTGTCCCGAGGGTTCTTGGGCCGGTCCAGGTGAGCAGTGGTGCTTGCGTTAACCCCACTCACAGCTTTTTCTGAACCTACATAATTTTATAACCTAACCTTTCCCCCTTGTTTCTCCAGGGGTGGCAGCTTTGTCCTGCAGTTGCTAATTTTATTACATATTACAGCTTTCTCTTTTAGCCGTTAGATGCATCTAACAATACTTTGTATTAAATTAAAATTTAATATAAACTAAATTTTACCAATTTAACTTCTGTCTCTCAACTGGACTCTGACATCCTACTTATAGACAGACTTCTTTGTTTGTTTTACAGATTCATGTTAGTGTTGATGCAATTGGGATTTTTCCTGACATGGCCTCTCTCTTTGAGGAGTATTTTACTTTTTAAGATAGGAAGGCTATAGCTGGGGCTCATTGATTACCCATGTTTAAGATATGTATCATTCAGCTTTGTAATGAATTGTTTCTGTTTATGCTAACTTCTACCATTGCTTTTAACATTGTTCTGTGTTTTTGGAGATCTTAATCTAAGAAGATATCTTATAAGGTAACTACTTTTATTAGCAGTGGGAAAACAATATGATTTGGGAAGCTAATGAAGTTCAAATTGTCTGGAGTGTGAATCTCAAAGAGTACTTTCACCAGCACTTAAACCTTTTTCTATCAGAAAATGTTATTCAAAGATAGAGAAAAATAAAAAAAAATTGAGACATATTTTATATTAAAGATGAAGAAGGTGAGGTGTGAAAAGTGAATTTCTTTTGCCCTGAGGAAATAAGAGATCAGACAGGTACATATATCATTGTCAATATAGCTGATAATTAATATGTTGAGGAAATCACCTTTGTGTGAAAAACAAAGTCTTTTCCTCTCAAGGGATTAGAAGTATGGGTAAATCATTGAAAAAATATCTCTATTAAGATGGATGAGAGCAAAACATCAGTGCCCTGGTAGGGCTTTCCAACTTGCCCCAGGCCCAGAGACCCAGGATAAAACTTGAAAGTAATAAACTTAACAGTTATAAATACTTGGCATTGAGGGCAGTCAATACATATAACACATTTAAGTTCCTATAGGGAAGTCGAACACATATAAGCTGCTGATAGAGGAAATTATTTTTCTCTCTATTCACCTGAGTTTGTGGACCTGGTACTGTCTAGTTTTCAATATTATGAAGCTTTTAACTGTTGCAAAGAAAGGAGACAGAGAAGAGAACTCCAAAACCACCTTTATTCACAGATGTGCATAATGTAATTGAGTTTATTCTTATTATTTACTATTTCAACTATACTCAACAAACATTATATATATGCATATATATATATCTCAGATAGATGATTGATAGATAGATAGATAGATAGATAGATAGATAGATAGATAGATAGATAGTTATAGATACTGTGTATAGGAAAAGCTCCTAGACTTTGTCTGTCAGTCCACTCATTCATGCATTCCACCTAGACAGTGAACTGAACAGTAAGTAGCAAGAAGCAAACAAATTGTTTGCCTTCATCTCCTGTCATCCTCTTGACTCTTTGCTTGTGGTTCCAGAAGTGGGGAGTGAAAAGTAAAGTCTGCATGGAAACACGAGTGATTTTCAAAAAGTATTTCAGAGCATTCTATCCCTCAGCTCCAGAGCCACTGTTAAAACTCAGGAAAAAGGAAATAAAACAGTTTTCTTTCAAACTTGAAGGTTTTCCTCTTTGGAAACTTTAGATCCTGTTTTCCATTTTGTTTGGAAGGGTCTTCCCCCAACCACTTCTCTGCCTGGATAAGAATCTTAAACATCAAGAGTCTATCCACGCTGAAGCCTTTTTCTGTGCTTCAGTCGTCACCTCCTGGAGCACATTTCATGGTAAGTTAGAATTATTCCTGTACGTGTTCTGTCTGTAACTCTAGACCAAGGCAAAGATCTTTACTGACTTGATTTCATATCTGAGATGCCCACTGAATGTCTGGCACATACTATCCATGCTCATAAGTATATGCTATAAGTTGGCTGGCAAGTCAGAAATGGAAACATGCATACATATGAACCTTATCAGAGTTTTCAGCTGTTCTGTTTTACAGTCCTATGTCCTCTTCCCCCCCAGCTATATTTAAATGTGCAGAATGGCAGGGCCCATATGTAGTCTTTTCTTTATTATTCAACTATTTTCTTCCTTCTTGCCACTGCTTACATGATGTCTTCTTCAAGAAAACCTGTTTTCAGTGATTTTTCATTTAGATCAGCTGGTTTCAAACTTTTCCCAGCTATACCCAAAGATGTATGGTTTCATTTTCCTTCAACAGATGCCTTAAATCATATCGTAGCATGAAACAGGCTGTTCAAAATTCTGATCCAATGGTCAAAGCCTTTATTCATCTTCATTTTTTAATTTCAACAGATTTCTAGAAATAACTACCATCATTCTCTTTGGGGATATAGCCTAGTCTTCAGTGCTGTTCCAAACAATGTGAGCATCAAGCAGGCTCCTCAGTGTTGGAAAAGTTACAGAAGTTCAATGAGCCCGGGTCAATCAACAGTTCTGACTTTTATGTACACAAAGGAGTTCATAACGAGCCCTGCATTTCCTTTGCCTGCAGGTGGGTTTTCTCCTACATTTCCTGTTTTCCAATCAGTGTGATCAGTCAGTGCTTTCCCAAGAAAGAGCTGTGAACATGGCAGCCAGAATAAATAGTGACAGACTCTCGGGAGACAAATAGAAACATGAGTACCCCATGGCCTCCTGGATGCTTCTTAACAGGTTATGCAGCAGCAAGCATGTGGCATCGGCCCATAGGCCTTTGTCAGACGTTCATCCTCAAAGGCAAAGTGAATCACTTCCATCCCTGAGAGGAGAAAACAGCTCTAAAACACAGCCTTGAATATCAATGTAAGGAATATCACATTTATGCATGGAAAAACGATTTAGAAATTCATTTGCTTGTTCTCTTAATCCTCTGATTCCATTGTAAAGAAGATAATAAGAACATATTTTCAGGGAAAATATTTTGGTGAAAAACAAACTACCCTGATTTTGTTGTGAAGCAAACTACAGAGGGGTGTGTGTGTGTGTGTGTGTGTGTGTGTGTGTGTGTGTGTGTCCACAGCAAGCTCAAACCCATAAAGTATTTTTTCATAAAGTATTGCTAATATATGTGAAAGCATCTCATTCTTCTGCCCTCATATTGAAGTACTTTGTTCCTGTACATTTCACATTGAATATATTAAGTGTTGATCCATAAACAAATTTTGTTGTATTTTTACCTGTTTCAAATAGAGATGAGATGCTGAAACATACTCTGCACTTTGTTCATTTCATTCAAAATTTTGCTTTTTAGTCTTATTCATATTTCTATAAGCAGACCTGTTTTATACCTCTTTTCTGAATTCCATAGTTATTCATTATGGTACCAAGAAACACTAGATTATCTTCAGGGTTACAATAATTTATCATGTACTTTGTCTTCCTGTGAACACTGTAAAAGCTTCTAGAAATGAAATTATTCAATCAATGTGTTTATTTGCATCTTTATTAATCATCACACAAATGTTACCCAAAGTCAAATCCAACTCTATCTCATTGGTAGTTAATATCGTGAATAATTTGTTTTCTTTTTAGTTGTTTTTTTTTTGGTTTTTTTTTTTTTTTTTTTTTTTTTTAGTACTTGCTGCTTTGCCTGAAGCTTTTCTAGATATGTTTCAATGTAGGTATCTATTTGTTTATCTTATTTAAGGCATTATGTCCGTTTTTATTTTGAGGAAACATGTCCTTAAGTCATTATGAAAAATTCTCAGCCATTATTCTGAAAATACTGCCACTTTGCCAATCTCTCAATGCCTATAGTTTCTTTCTCTTCTTTCCAGGTTTCATTGCGACCACTACCTTTAGGTTTAATATTTTTATTATGTCACTTCTGTTTGATTATAGTTTATTGCCTAATTTATCTAATGGAATTTTTATCTTCAGGAACAGCATACTTTTAACTTGTAGAACTTCCTTTCGACTGTTTCTAAAGGATCCATGCTTTCACGGTATCTCGTCCTTGTTCTTACTTTGATAACATCTTTATCTTTAATTATGCTAAGTATGCATTACATTATGATTTGACATTCTTTCAGTTCTTGGAGCCTTATTTCTTGGGCTTATGGAATCTTAACAGAGAGTGGATTTGCTTCACGGTTATTATCACTAATATAATAAGTTGTAAAGTTGTCATTAATAGTCCTGGGTTTAAACCCAATAGTGCAGCACTTTCTTGGTGAGAGTTAGACCTGCAGTCAATCCTCAGTACTGAAAAATATTAAAACAGACAATAATACATCAGGCACAATCCTAGTAGAAAATAGGTGGTACATCAAATACAGTAATCATGCAGAGTTTCTGAAGAGGACAATTTACAAAACTGCAGCCAAGGATGAGGTATCATGAGCTGCCTGTTGCTGTTCCTTAGTCTATATGGCCAAAGAGGGAAGCAACTAGCAAGGAGCTGAAGATGGCTGCCTTGGTAGAAAGGGCAGACACTGCCTCCTAGTGGACCAGCAAGGGCATAGCTAGGGGAGCAAATAACATTCCTTTGTTTCTCTACCCTTTGCTTTCCTGCCGCTAGCTACCTTGACTAGCTGAAGCCAACAAGATGGCAAGAAGCCAAGGTGATGTAATAAAGGCAAGTCAGCTGGAGACCAAAACAGGACAAAGAAGGCTAAAAAAGGGGCTCAAGAATGGCAGTCAGAAAATACATGCGCAGCAGTTTTCAGCTCTAGTTCAGGGTTGCTTTTATCTGTTGGAGAGCTTTGTGCTTAGGAGGAAGTTTTGGGTTTTTTTTTTTTTTTTTTTTGGTTTTTCAAGACAGGGTTTTTCTGTATAGCCCTGGCTGTCCTGGAACTCACTCTGTAGACCAGGCTGGCCTTGAACTCAGAAATCCGCCTGTCTCTGCCTCCCAAGTGCTGAAGTTATACATACCCATACAGAGAAGTTTTATATGCACTCCCTGAAGTGACCTCAAGGCTATCACTGGCACAATCTCAACTTCTTTGCTAAGTTTTCAGCACGAGTATTCTTTTTTCTAATTTTTTTATTAAATATTTTATTTATTTACATTCCAAATGTTGCTCCCCTTCCTAGTCCCCCTCCCAGAGTTCTTCATCCCCTTCCCCTTCCCTTTGCCTCTGAAAGGGTGTTCCCCCAACCACCCACACCTCCACCTCCCCACCCCCTCACCCATACCTCTACCTCTCCACCTCCAGACCCTCACACACACACCCACCACTCCTACCTCATCCCCTCAGCCTCCCCCTTTCCCTGGGGTATCAAGTGTCTACAGGATTAGGCACATTCTCTCTTCCACTGAGGCCAGACAAGGCAGTCCTCCACTACACGTGTGTCAGGGGCCTTGGACCAGCCCATGTATGCTCTTTGGTTGGTGGCTCAGTTTCTGGGAGCTCCCAGGGGTTCCGGTTAGTTGGCACTCTTGGTCTTCCTATGGGGTTGCCATCTCCTTTGGCTCCTTCAATCCTTCCCCCAACTCTTCTCTAGTAGTCCCTGACATCCAGCTCGAGTATTCTGGAGCTAAAGGAACATTTTAATTCTACCTCTAAGTCACATGAGACACAGACCCATAGTTATGCGATCTTAACAGGAAACCCAAAGCCCATTCAGGAGCTGAGAAGTTTCTTTGCTGCCTTATGCAAGTAGGAAGAACTTGTCAACTCTTTTCCTAAATAGGTAAGCTTTTGTAAATCGTGTCTTTGTGCAAAAATTTGAGTATTTACTTATTGCCTTGCATAAACTGAAAACACTGTCTCTAATGTTTGCATATGTAATAAAACACAAACTTTCATCTAAGGCTAAAAATCACCTTTATCACCTGTGAGTCAGGTGTTTACCATTGTGGCTATAATTCCATGATATTTTTATGTGACATAATTATATAGGTGATATAGAGAACCTAAAAGCTGAAGCATCACTAACATTTTTGTCAGTATTGAAATTGGTATGGCCTTTCATAGGTCACATGAATATAATCAATACCTATGATGTCCTGAAGGAAAAAAAAAAGAGGGATATTAAAATGCAGGACTAATTTTCTTTTATTCAGATTTGATACATATTATTTATGTTTATGTATATGCTACAGAATATCACCAAGTATTTAATATAAAAGATCATTGAACAGCAGAATTTCTATAAACCTTACTGACAATATTGTACTGTTTTTGCAACAGAAACACTCCGGTTATCAAGGGAAAGTACTGAAAAGCCTTGGCAATCTGAAGATGACATTAATAATTTTCTTTTTTAAGATGAATGTTCTAGGGTTTTTGGCAAAGAACAGAAGTCTAAACTGATGGCAATTGACTATCAATAGTTGGCTACTTGGACGACTTAAATTAGTGCACTGATGTGTCTTTTTAACTCATTCCTTTAGCAGAGCATGCAAAGGTAACTGATTTATCAAAGAGATTTATATTGAGAGAGCATTTTCAAATAAATGTTCCCCCAAGAGTCCTGCACTATACAATTTTGTTACCAAAAACAATCATGCCACTTATAAAAATATCATATTATGTATAGGAAAGCTTTGAAATGAAATACTTGAAGCTATAACAATATGTGAAATGCAAACTTTTACTGGATTGATTTTTCCTTTGGTAGTGCTTGAGATGTAACTCAGATACCCTTGAATGCTAGAAAACCATTCTACTATTTAGTGATACTCTCAGCTTTGGCTTACTGACTTCACTGGGGATATAGCTTAATTAGTAGAGTGCTTGTCCAGCATTCATGACACCTTGGCTTCTAGTCTTAGTACTATATAAGCCAGACATGATAGCATATGCTTATATTCCAAGTACTTAGAAGGTGGAAGCAATAAATCAAAAATCAGATTTATCTGTGGTGACATAGTGAGTTTAAGGCCAGCGTGGGACAAACAAGACTCTGTCTCAAAGGGAAAATAAACCCACTACACAACAGCAAATGATCTGTTAAAGAAGTATACTTTGATATTGTTAAGAACCATTGATTTGTATCATAGGAAATCGAGATAATAATCAAATTTCAACAAAAAGCTTGGCGTAAATAATTGCTATTGGCTTCCCAACAGTAATAGATGATAATAACCTGTTACTGAAGACATCATGATCCCTGGTCACAAGATATGGAAAAATCCAGCTAGAACTGGTCTGAAAGCTTCCTCCCTTCTTGCTAAACCTCATAGTGAAGTGGAATGCAAATTGCTGGGGGAAAGCTAGCACCAACATTCTTACTTATCTATGAACCCTCTGTGTAACAGTACTGATGGGCTAGGCAAAATGAGCCCACGGGTGCAACAGAGGTGGGAGTAACAACTGCTTTCTGATTGGATCTGATGCCTGATCTAGCAAGTTAATGTCAAGCACTGAAACCCAGTAAAAAGTCTGTGACTGGAGAGGTCTTAGGCTCTATTGGGGGAACCTACTGCTGTTGTTCTGTCAAATGGACATGATAGTCTCAAATTGTATTCAAAATAATTGTCTATGCCCTTAGTACACTGCTGTTGTCAACTGGTCAGAGAAACTTCATTTTGTGATAGTCAGCAGGGACTACTGAGACTCCAAAGTGAGCAAAATACAGTGCATAAATGTCTGTTGAATGCCCATTCATAAAGGAGACATCCATATCACCTCCTCCAAGCCTCAGAAAGCATCAAGGAAGAAGGGGCAGAAAGAATGTAATTGATGGAGGAAGTCAGAGCAAGGGTGTGCAACACTGACCTCTGGCCATGGCATGGCTGTTTCAGTCTGGAACTCACAGCAGCTGTGATTATGTGCACCAGATCTTCACAAAAGTGGACCCTATCAACATCCTGTCATGGAAGGAGGATGGGTAGATGGGATTCTACTATCTTACTCAGGATTTGTATATAGTAAAGGGTTGATATGGGGGGGACATTTTCTTCAGTGTTGTAACTACTGGTAAGATGTCCATACCCCTGAAAATAATAGTAATGAAACTCATTGGACTTGAAAGTAGAAGGAGATAGGAGGAAGACAATAGAAGGTGGCAGGGGATGCTTATGACCAAATATATATTGTGCACACATATTGAAGTAGCATGATGAAAGCCATTATTGTGTATAAATAAAGTATGCTAATGAAAATGTTCTAAAAGTTTAGCATAACTAGTTAAATAGTTTTCAAAAATAAGAAACAGTGTCAATTGACAATGTAGCCTTTTTTAAAAACAAAATCTAGTGATGGTTCTCAGAGCACTGAGGCTGTATACAGTACCCTCTCAAGTACTGTAGGTTATTTCAGGGTCACCCTCCTGTTATATTTAGACAAACTTCAGAGTTTCTCTCTCAAGTTCAGGGTCACCTGGATAAATAGAACCATTCTTGCCTTCCATCCGATTGTGAATAACTTTGTTAGCACTAGCCTGCTGTAGCAGTTTTCAGTCTATCAACAGGAAGCCTAAGACCACACATTATCAACCCTCTGCACAGATGGAATAAAGGGAGGAAAATCCAACTTTACAGAAACTTTTCTCACTTACTAGTTTTCAGATGCACTTCTCAAGTGTTTGATCTACAGTCAAATATCATTCAGAAAATAAAACCCTATGCCTAGGTAAAGACTTTCTATATTTTAGGTAAATATTCTTTCATAACATATGAGATTACTTTCGAAATCCTTAACCAAAAGAAGCACTGCCACAGTTGAAGAAGTCATTTCTCCTGGGAAAATATCCCATTTGTGCATCATCCCACAGTTGAATGTTTATTAAGTTTTGTCCCACAGGCTATGTTCTAATTGGTTCCCATGCATATTTTCTAGCTCTAACTTCATTTTGTTGATGAATGACTCCAACTTTCAATTTAATTATCAAATGTGCTGATATTATACTTAGAAGACATGCACAAAAGAAAGTCTTCAAAGTTGTTGACAACAATCATGTAGTAAAGTACTGATTCCCACCCTTTATGAAAGAATATAGTTCTTAACACTAAAAATGTATTAGATGTCCTAAAATGTTTGCTCCACTCTTTCCAGTATGTTTCCAAGTTACGTTTAAAATTGTGTGTGTGTGTGTGTGTGTGTGCGTGTGTGTGTAAGTACCTCTGTGTTTGTGTGTGTGTGTGTTTGTGTGTGTGCGCACGCATGTGCGTGCACGCGCAGAGTTGTAGAGATGTTGGGGGTGTATGTGTGTATGTGAATGCAGGTGTCCACGATGCCAGAAGGGGTGCTGAGTCCACTGTAGCTGAAACTATAGGAAATTATGAGCCACCCAATGTAGGTGTTTTGAACCAAACTCAGGTCCTCTGCAGAAGTACTATGCACTTCTAAAATTGACTTATCTCTCAGCCTCTGATTAGTATTTTTTTTAAAAAGATACTTTGTGACTTCTTTTGATTTAGAATAGTAAACTTGCTTAAAGTTATGTCGGCAACATTTTTTTCATTCTTAAGATAATCAAAGGTGATCTGTGACTGGGGACCTCAGCTTGGGCCACAGGGCTCCATAGCCAATTAGCACTGGGAGAAAGCTACCCTACCAGGATCGTGGAAAAGCCATGAGTGGGGTTAAGAGGAGCACCACTGCTCACCAGGACCTGCCCAGGAACCATCGGGACACAGGAACTGAGGTAAAGTCCGGGACAGGAACTTTACGGTTTCTGTCTGTGCCTGGGGACATCAAGCTGGGCCACAGGACTCCAGGAGAGAGCTGGGATCCCAGGAGTGCTGACACACCTTTGAGCACAGGTAAAACTACCAATACTGTTCAAACTCACTGGATCAAGAGAGACCCTTGCAGAGCCATCAGGACATAGGAACCAAGGGACAGCTGGGGACAAGATCCTTCTGATTTCTGTCTGCACCCCACAGCTGACCCTGTGCAACAGCTCTCCAAACCCAAACACCTCTCAGAGAGAGCTGGTCTTCAAGGAGTATTGACACAGAGACGTGCAGGAGGGGCAAGCCACAGCCAGACAGAGTAAGACCAGCTAACATCAGAGTTAACACGATGGCAAAAGGAAGAACATAAGGAACAGAAACCAAGGCTACTTGGCACCATCAGAACCCAGCTTTCCCACCACAGCAAGCCCTGGATACCCCAACACACCAGAAAAGCAA
>JAPYYD010006897.1:0-10742 GCA_028551405.1 Uromys caudimaculatus
GACCACCAACCAAAGAATACACATTGATGGACTTATGGTTTGGACCACATATGTGGCAGAGGATGACCTCGATGGCCATCAGGGAGAGAGGAAAGGCCCTTGGGCCTGAGGATGTTAGAGGCCTCAGTAAAGGGGAATGTCAAGGCGGGAATATGGGGATGGGTGGACGGGGGTGGGTGGGTGGGAGGTGGAATTCCCTCCTAGAGGCGGGTTGGGGAGGGGATGGGGGGTATCCAAAGAGGAGACTCAGAAAAGGGGAAACATTGGAAATGTACATAAAGTATCAAAAATAAAAATGGAGAAAAAAAAAAAAACTTCTAGTCTGACCCTGAGTTTATTTTAGACATATTTAAGCACAGCACAATATGGTAGAAAGTTTCCTGGTGATAAACTCAATTGGGTGTGCAGAGCAAAGCTTAAGACCTGACTACTTCCAGACTCTTCATAGAGTACATGTGACATCTCCCATAAAGATGGGTTCCACAGATTGACTGACAAAAACAAGCTCATGACAAGGGTCTGGAGGAGGGTCCAGAGTGGTTATGGCCACACAGATAGCAGAAAGGTCACCTTAACCATATCTGCTCCCAGCCTTCAGGAAAGAAAACAGGTTATACACCTCTTCCTTTAAAGAGACAACTCTCTGTGTTGAACGTTTCTGTTTCCCTTAATGTTTATCTAGAAGAATAAGAACCTCTGTGCCTCCCATACCTCCCCCTTTTTTTGTCTCTTGAAGGAGAAAGTATGGCTGTAATAGAGGCCAAGGTTGAATGCATTAACTGCATGGCAAGTCTAATATAGGCAGGCATACAAGAATTACAAGAATATCTAACAGAACCAAGGAAAGGGAAAGTCATCTTAACCACAATGGCCAGTCAAAGGTCATTTGAGAGACTTTATTTGTCTATTTATACAGATAATTAATTTGACCATCAGTAGTATGAGAAAAATCTAACACATTAAAGCAACACATACCAATGAGTTGTTGACAACTCTATTTTGTAAAACTGTGGTTAAAAATTTGCCTATGTCTTAACTAATTTCTACTAGTATTTTTGCTTAATACTAGTTTTACTAAACCTAAGGGTCAATTTTGAAACCTCTTTTTATATTCCATAATCATTCCTGGGACTGGCTATTTTTAAAAAGCAGTTATGGCTGCAGACATAACAGGGTACAATAGATCAAAGAATCATCACAATATTTCAAGAGAGCTCTCTTAATTCTATTGATTGATTGTAAAGATTTACTGAACAAAATGGTTTTGCTATGGACTATCCCACATCAACTTTTATAATCCACAGGAAGGGCAGTATAAGTAGCATTTTCTCTCTCTCTCTCTCTCTCTCTCTCTCTCTCTCTCTCTCTCTCTCTCTCTCACACACACACACACACACACACACACACACACACACAGAGAGAGAGAGAGAGAGAGAGAGAGACACAGAGAGAGACACAGAGAGAGAGAGAGCACTCCAACCCAAAGGCAGTTGTTTACCAGAGGAAAAGGTCTGACTGGAGGTAGAACTGCAGTAGGGAGGGTTATAAGTACATTTAAAGCATTAATGTGGTTTGTAAAAAATTGACAGGAATATCAGGTAAGCCCTATGAATACAGTTGTAGGTCTCTATTTTTTGCCCCTTTTTATTTGTACATAAAGAATATGAGTGACTCCTATGCTATATAAATTTACTTTTAAGAGACCCAGGAATAGACAGGTCTCCTCTGATACCAAAAGATTGTTCTTGTTGACTATTCCATGCCAAATAAAGCCAGAAGTTATTTTCTAAACCGTTGGCAACAGGTAACAGTATTCTACATTCAAGAATACAACTTGAGTAAGCAATATATCAAATATTCCTTTTTATCTTGATACAACCACAATTTTCAGTATCAGAGTTTTCTTAAGAGTACTTAATTTTGCTAAAATTTATTATGTTTGGACTTATCAATTAGATTAGTCAGACTAAAATATCCCCCATTGACTTGACTACATATTGCAAACCATCTGTGGTCCAGACAACTGGTCCTAAAGGATTAAAAACAATGGAAAAACAGCAATCACTATCTCCGATTACACTCACACCTTTTATGACTCCTGACAAAAGGCATTTGGATTCTGCATTGATGAGCATGGTCTGTAAACGTAGCAGCATCAAACTTGGGTCAGTAGTATTATGTCCTTGTTGTCTCCCTAAGACACTGGTTTATTCTTCCTCTTGGAATATCTCTTCCTGATGGGTTTGCTGTCTGCCTTCAGAAGCTTCATCTGTTCAGTGGACTCTAGGGAATTCTTTTGGCTGGATGCATCAGAATGGAAGCTGTCTGAGACTTTGTTCACAAGCATAACCTCGCACCAATGTTAGAGGAACAGTGGGCCCTTTTCACTGATTGTTTTTAGAACTTCTCATTGAACATATACTTTAGGTTGTGTTTTCTTTAGATCAAAATGCTTTGGGGCAACAGAAAAAGCATTATCCTCTAAAGGGAAAAAAATAAAAAATAAAGAACAAAAGTTAACATAGCTAAATATAGCATAGCATAGGGGGATTTAGGTGGGTGTCTATGCCCCATTCTTATTTTTAAAGTTTGCCATTTAAGTATTTGATGGTATCATTCCACAATAGCTTAACCTTGTGGATTATAAGGGATTTCTGTAACATGATTAATATTTCCATAATTGCAAAAGTCCTTGAAGTTCTTGTACTAATATAATCAGGACCATTATCGGTTTTTTAGTTGTAATGGGGGTCCTAGAAAGAAAACGCATAAAGAGCTATTTGACAAAGTCACGTTCCACCGGTGACACATGGCATTTTCCTGGAGCCTCCAGACCCCCATGCCGTGCCTGGGGCCATGCTCTACAGCTGCTAGTTAAGGGTGACACTGTGCATACACAGAGTGCATCCCAAGCTCAGGTCTCAGCACACCAGACAGCAGAGAAGGCCTCAGACATAGACACCATAGTTCTAGGTGTCAAGCAGATGGGAGAACCATCCACTACTAATTAAGCCTCCCCTAACTTCCTTCCCAGACAGAGTCTGATCATTTATGTCAGACTAGGTACAAGCACAGAACTAAGAAGCAAACAAACCTACTTAATGAACAATAGTCATTCATTTCTAAAGATTTAAATCTAAGGGTATTTATGTAAGATTTGGGATCTCCATAATTCAGGGCAATTTTAATGCAAGGAGACTCCCCTACTAGGTAAAAGGATACTCAGAACTACCTGAGAAATGCTCACAGAAAATTCTAAGGGGGAAAATGCAACTTTAATTTTTTCAAATCCTATTTTTAATGATAGTTCTTAAATGCTTTAACCTCCCTTGTAGCCCATCACCGACCAGAGGTAGTAGAAAAGAAAGGATATGGGGGACATAGACCTGTTTAGAAAGGTTCTTTGGAGCAACTCCCGTCTGTGTTGTCTGGAATCGGCAGTTCAGTTCACAAGTTAGCAGCAGCAGCTCGATCCACTCATAAACACGTCACAGATACACCAGTAGTCCAGTTCGGTAGAGTTGGGTTAGCGACAGCAGTGACATGACTATCAGAGACAGCCAGGCCTCAGCCTTGGCTCTAGTCAGCAGGAGGGACCAGCAGGAACACCAGGAGAAGTTCTGGCTGTGCCTCTCAGGGAAGCGAAGATCAGTGAAGACTAGAGACCCACAAGCATTGCCTTAGTCTTTCACCCGCGTCCACTTCAGGAAAACCGTCCTTCGTGTTTGCCCCAGCAAAGTGCCATCCAACCCAACTGACTCTCCAAAGAACCCTTCAGTTTCCACTTCAGGAAAACAATTGGGTTTTCCCGTGCAAGCAGGAAAGTGCACATCTAGCTGATGGTGTAAATGAAACACAAACATGAACAACACTAAAGCAGAACAGTTCCGTGCAAGAACTCACTGGAGGGCTCCGGTTCTTACTACATTTCACAGATAGTCTGATTCTCTGACTGCACCTAAAATAATTTTAGATGAAAACTTCAAAATAATCTAACTCCTAACAATTGCTCTCTTGGTTTAACCCCTTCTGGTCTCCAAGGGAACTTGTGAAACATGCTATTATGTTTGCATTCCTTGCTCATTGCATTATCCATATGAAATATTCTAAAAAACTTTTTTTGATTTCAGTTTACTCCCATTTCCTTTTAAAATCCATCTCTCACCTGCTCACACTGTTATTTTTTATCTTTGTTATATTGTACAAAATATAAATTAAAAAAATCAAGTTTTAGTCATCATAAGTACAAGGGAATGTGGGTAGTGTTTGGACTCTCAGTTCATGAAAGGCCCAAAGTGGGAAAGTCTCCAATTCCAAAGTAAAGGACAAGATAAAATCCCTTACCTGGCTAGCACGTTCGGCTAATGCTGCAAGCATATCGTTGGATGGATTCCTAATCTGACCAACCTTCATCAGGGAAAGCAACTAGAATCTCAGACGACTCACTGCACCAACCCTCTGGAGCAGCCTTCCACCAGCAATGGCCATGGCTTCCTTCCTAGGCAGGCTCTTTTTGCTTGTGTTATCTAGAGATAGAGGTACCAGCCGTTCAGTATTACTGTCATGCTTCAGTAGGATTGCATTTCTTTTTCTATTCACTTTTTATTTTCAAGGCAAGGAAACTCAGCTGAAGGAGCCTACTAACCCTTTCTCCCGTTCTGTCTCCATGTCCCACCCATCCCAACGCTCCATTTACTAAACTCCACCCTGGAGGACCTCATCCCAAATGTCGCCATCTTTCCATCACACCTCTCTGCACTCCCAACCCTTCGGCAACATTCCTTTTCTCTCAAGTGAGGCCAGGCCCCGTTCTCTGTGCATGTCCACCCTTCATGTGCTAGTTTTTACAGGAAGCCAGTATGTTGGTACCCATTGAAAATGTATAAACCAGGACTCCAAAGCTCCCCCATGACTGGAAGACTGATTCCTCCTCAGTCCATCCAATAAACTGCTATTCAAATTTAAATAAACAGCAGAGTCTTTTGTTTGAAGAGCCATTTCTGCCTCTAATTTTTCCTGAGGGTCAGGGGTCTTGACCACTCAGGCTCTCCCAGGTCTTTACATCACGATGTAAGGAATCGAGAAAAAAATCAAGTATAATAATGGAATGTCCTTGAGGAATCATAGTAGGAGCAGGGAGCCCTGGCTGAAGGGGTCGCCATGGTTTCCATAGTAGCATTTATGTCCCTGAGACCAAGTAACATTGATATTTATTGTTTTAATTACAAAAAAAGTCGGGGAAATGAAGACTACATGTCCTAGCTGCAATTGTTTCTGTACTAGAAGTTGGACCTATTTAAATTTCTTCCCCATGAAGAAGCCATTGATAAATCTATACTGGATCATTCCTTCTATGAAGAAAAACCAAGCACTGAGTGCCAGAGCAGTCATGGCACTCATGCAGCAGGGAAGCCCTGCCCACCATTCCTGAACACCCAGGTGTTGCACATCAGCTGTGGCTTGGGCATGTTCGGCAAGATGCCAGGCAGCTGAAAGGGCTTCTGGGTGGCAGGACTCTGAATAAAAGTCAGATCATGCAGGAGGGAAAGCCCTAGCTCAGTGATCACGGGTAAGCTGGAGCAGCCTTGAAGTTCACTCTGCCCACTCTGCCAAGACCTGCCAAAGTGTGTTCAGTAGAGAAATGTTTTTATGAGCCTCCTGAGAGGGTCTAAGCAATTCATTACTGTAGTCCAGCTTAGAAAATAATTGACAGGGCTCTTAGCCCTTTTTTCCCATGGGCTCTTTTTACATTAGCTCCTATGTACTTCCAATAATCAACATCTACAGTTTCTTGTTAAAGAAAACAAGATTAAATTTTACAGTCACTTGTATAAAGTAATAGAGCTGCTACTCTGAATGTTTTGCTCATCTGGATCTTAACAAATATCTCAATAGTTGTATAAAATGCTTTGCCTCGGCAGGGTGAAGAAAGCCCGTGCAGATTCACTCTCTCACCAAATTCCCACCCTCTACTTCTTTACCTTTTTTCTTTCTTTTCTTTCTTTCTTTTTTTGAGGTGTTTTGTTTTGTTTTGGTTGGTTGGTTTGGTTTGGGGGTTTTTGTTTTTCCAGATCTTGTTTCTCTGTGTAGCCCTGGCTGTCTTGGAGCTAGAGATCTGCCTGCTTCTGCCTCCAGAGTGCTGGGATTTTACACACCTGTGTATATAGTGCAATTAAGGCTAGCCTTAAATTCACAGATATCTGCCTGCCGCTGCCTCCCAAGAGCTAGGATTAAAAGTGTGTGCCACCATGCCTGAACTTTCTCTGTATTTTGCCATAATTAAAAATGTACAAATTCTGTCTAGTGGTCACTAAAGTTGCCAATATATGTAAAAAAACAAAATCAAATGCCTTACTAAGTAGACACAAAGAACCTGTGCTGTGTTCAGGGTAGTGCAAAGCCCTGGAGTTCTCCACTCTGCCCCCAGAGCTAAAGGTCTCCACTTCCCTTTGAATCTGTGCTCTCATTACCTTCCAGTAGCTTCATGATGTCAACAGTGAACTTGGGAGGATGCCATGCACATTATAAAAAGTCTTCCCTTCCAGAAGGTAAGACCAGGCAAAAACAGGACAGTTTTCACAATGGCTTTCAAATACAAGACTCCATTAACTACTCAGGTTTTTAATGGAGTCGTGCAGCTCAGAGACAGCTCTCTGCTGTAAAGAAACATTCCATCCCAGTTTGATTTATTGAGGATGAGCAGATAAGGAACAGGGGTGATTTTAGTCTATAAAGTAATCAGCAGCCAAGGGGATTCTGCCCTGCCAACCTGTTCACTGATATGCAGTGCCATTTTTGAGGACCACAGCATCCAACTGCTTATGGCGTCCTGCTCCTCCAACACAGTTGGGATGCAATCAGGGACCACAGATGTGGGAAACAGTCCTGGCAATTTGAGCAGAAATGAGTTTCACTGAAAATATCATTGTAGCTTGCCAAGTTACAGGGGAGATTAGAGAACCTGGTTTGCAAAGCAGACAGTAACAAAATGCTTAGACACTTATTTCCAGCAAAATCACATCTGAGCAGTACCCAGCAAGAAGTCAGCTATTGTAGCTAAACGAAGGCACCAGATGGTATGTCCATGGTTGCTGGCACTGGAGGCTGATATCCTCCAGGCACTCTGTTCTTCTAGTACACTAAAAGTTGTCTCTGCTATGTAGGTAATTGATGCTCCACTCTCTACACTTCTTAGTTCGTGAACTCCTCAGTGGCAGCATGCAGTAGCTGCCTGTTACTGGCTGAGCTGGGCCATGAGCATCTTTCAATGGGATGAGGGTTCTGCTTTCCACCAATAGCCACGTGCCACGTATTCTCAGCATAGGAATGGGACAAAGGGTACCACAGTACCAAACCTCACAGTCCCATCAAATCCAAAGTGTAGTGGAGAACCAGAGTCCTGCTCATTCTACTTTGTTAACAAGTAACTAATCACCCAGCCTGTCACGCCTTCTGCCGCCACTTCCATCCAGTCCAGCATCCTTCTGTATTCAGATCGTCACAGTCTTCTGACTGCTTCCTGCCTCCAACTCATCATCTGCACTGGATAAGAATGATGGTTCTAAAACATAAATCTGATTGCATCACCCACTTAAAACCCTTCAGAGTCATTCCTGTTGCCACTGAGATATATTCTAATCTTACTGAAATGAATTAGAAGCTCACCTTGCCTATCTCCAGCTTCTCACCAGTCCTTTTCCCTCTGAGGGGATGAATCTGTGAATGAGAGAATGAGAGTTGGAAAGGCAAGCAGAGAGGATCTATGCTCGAATTTCCCTAAGGTCAGTAATTGGGTTGAAGGCAATAAAAGAACCATGGGGACTAAAAAAATATAGATAATTGGGGTCTTAATTCCAGATCTACTAGATCAGAATGTAAACAGTAGAAGCTAAGGCTCCCTATTTTCATAGCCATCCAGTGGTTCTAAGCTCCAGCTGCCAGGGATACACAGAAGGCAGATTGATCTATTGCCCCTTGGCTTACATGTGTGGGAGCCTAGTCTAAACAGGTTAAGTACTGAAGGTACATGCATCATATCTGTTGTAATGAAACAAAAACTCAAGCAAAGTTATTTTGACACATAATAAAAGTTATTTTAGTGCTATTTATACTCCTTATTGTGCCATGTGGTGATTAGGCATCAATTCATCAGAGGGAGGACTGTTATCATTATAGAAATCAAGTATTGGGGGAGAAAGGTCAGCCCAGGAGAAAGGGAGAAGTTGGTAAAGATTAGATGGTGCCCTGAAACCCCAGAGGCACCCAGGTTTGTCACCTGCATTCTCACAGATCCAAAGTCAGGTACATCTGCTGTGGAGTTGAATCCAGTGAGTAGTGCATGGCAGGGACACCTCAAGGCAAGTCCTCAAACAATAATGGCAAGTGACCTATACCTTCTAGCCCCTTCTTTTAAAGACTGGGCAAGAATGATGGGAGAAGAGAAGGTAATCATTGTGGGCATCAGGTTCTTCCATGCAAAGAATAAACAGACATGGAATTTATGGGAATCCCATTCTATGCCTACGTTCAGCAGATGCGTCCTCCTGGTTTGATGGAATGGACCGCTGTTTTTTGAACACAAGCTCCAGGTCCATTTGCTCCCATCACCTGCAGTCACCTTACACGATAGCCCATTTTCACTGTCAATGTGATTGGACTAAGAAACATCGAGGGCATTATTGAGGTGCATCTTTGAATGTGTCTGTGAGGGCATCTCCAGAAAGAAAGAATACCCACCCTGAATTAGGCAACACCATCTGGTGGACTGGAGTCTCGGATTGAAATGGAAGAGTCAGTTGAGAATTCCTCTTTTTCTGATTCCTGATCTGCCTGGATGTGATCAAGATCCTTCAACCATAGCCACAAGCCACTCCACCACCATACCTTTCCTGACATGGTGGATTGTATCCCCTTAAACCGTGAACCAGAAAAAGCTCTCCTCTATTAATGTGTGTCTCGGTAGGTTTTAAGTCACCATGACATGCAAGGTAACCCCATATTTATGTATCCAATACCTGACAATTGTTCAAGACGTAATACAGTTACATTCCAGAAGGCCTTTCCTCATCTCCCTCATTTGAATCTTAATAGAGACATGTGCCACTTCAGGATACTAATTGCATCACTGTGCATGTACGTATCTTTCTGTCTTGGCTAAGAAAATGGATCTTCTGTCTCCCTCTGCCCCAGTTGCCCACACAGAACCTGTCACAAGATAGACTCTCAACAAACATTTATTTAAAGGAAACTCCCGTTTTAACTAATAATCCATGGGCCTTAATGAGCAAACATCTCTGAGGATTTATGGACTGTAGTTTCACACCCCATGGTTTACTTTCCTGGGCTTCCTTTCTAACATCCAGTTGACAGGTTCTAGGGGTGTGAACCTCCTGACAGGGAGTGAGGATAGAAAGTTAGTAATGGGGATCTTGCAGTTCAATGTCTGGACAGAGTAGATCCGTTGACACATGCTTTGAAAGGCAGATTAGTGCTGCTAGACATCATAGGATAGAGAGACAAAACCCAGGGGATCAGAAAAGGCTATAAAAGGCAAGAACAATGAGACCAAAGGTACAGCTGGCTCTTGTCTTGTGATGCACTTTGCTCTCAGCATTATCACTTTGTGTCCCATGAAGAGTTAGGATAGAAAGACACAATCCTACCCTTCACCTTAGCCCAAGTTCAGCTCCTGGCCTATTTGGGCTAAGAAGGGAAAGCATAGAAGACGAGTAGTCAGAGCTTCTTGTCCATGTTTCAGTCTGCCCCTCAGAGATGGAGATCTGGTGTTTCCTGCAACAGGAGTCTGTGCTTTCCTAGTCAGTCTCATGGGCATGGCCTGGATTTGTTTTTTGGGTTTTTTTGTTTTGTTTTGCTTTTTTGTTTTTGTTTTTGTTTTTTTTCCTGCAAACACACGAGGTTTATTTGGGGAACCAGTACACTGGGGCCGAGCTCATGTCCCACGAAGGGACAGAGGAGTTCGACCCTGAGCAGCTAAAGTCAGGGGTATTTAAAGGAAAAAAACACAAAGCAAGGGGTGGGGAATGGAAAGAATTTGCATTATGGGGAAGTACAGAATGTTCTAAGTTAGTCACAAGGCAGTTGCGCAAACATTTTTGTGGTTAGCTAGTTCCTGGAACATTGTGCCTCTGGCCCTGGGGCCAGGCCAAGGTCAACAGTTTCTTAGGGGAAAGAATGCAGTCAGGTGGGGTTTGGCCAAGCATGCAATTTCAGTCCTCTTTCTGTTTCTGGCTCCAAGTGTGCTAGGGGTCTAACTTTTCTCATAAGGGGGTCAGGTCTTTCATTCCCCACTTCTTCTAGTGCCTAGTTCTAATCTTAGAAGTATATTTCTGTATCATCGTAGACCTGTTTGTCGTGTTCTCCCAAAGCCTGGTATTGCTGTCTTAACATTAGAATCTATACAGCCCTTACTCGTTCCCTGACAAAAGCTATTAATCTATTAACTAAACAGAGTCCAATAGTGAGCAAAAGGAATAAAATCAGCAGGGGTCCTGCTAAGGCAGAAAACAGAGTTGTCATTCAAGGTGACTTGCTGAACCATCCTTCGAACCACCCCTGTCCAGCCTCCCGTTCTCTCTTGCGTCTTTCTAGCCTTTCTCTAAGCTTGCTCATGGAGTCCCTAATGGCCCCTGAGTGATCAACATAAAAGCAACATTCTTCTTTTAAGGCTGCACATAATCCTCCTTCTTTTAGGAATAGCAAATCTAACCCTCTCCTGTTTTGTA
>JAPYYD010006898.1:0-10742 GCA_028551405.1 Uromys caudimaculatus
CTCTGTCCGGTTGTGGCTTGCCCCTCCTGCAGGCCTCTGTGTCAGTACTCCTTGAAGACCAGCTCTCTCTGAGAGGTGTTTGGGTTTGGAGAGCTGTCCCTCAGAGTCCGCTCTGGGGTGCAGAATGGAATCAGAAGGATCTTGTCCCCAGCTGTCCCTTAGTTCCTATGCCCTGAAGGCTCTGTAAAGGTCTCTCTTGATCCAGAAGTGGTGGTTTTGCCTGTGCTCAAAGGTGTGTCAGCACTTCTGGGATTCCCTGTTCTCGTGGAGCCTTGTGGCCCAGGCTGAGGTCCCCAGGCACAGGTGTGAACCGGAAAGTTCACAGTTTTTCTGTCCCCGGGTTCTCAGGCCCTGGATCCGGGCAGATCCGGGTGGGTCTGGGTGAGAGGTGTTGTTCCCCTTAACCCCACTCACGGCCTTTCCAGGCTCCGGGGAGGCCATCCCTCTCCAGTGCTCGTTGGCTACTGGCTCCTGGCGGCCCAGGCAGAGGTTTTCACCCGTGGGTGAAATCCGGAAGTTTCGGAGTTTTTCTGTCCCTGGGTTCTCAGGCCCCGGATCCCGGCAGATTCGGGTGGGTCTGGATGAGAGGTACTGCTCCCCTCAACCCCACTCACTGCCCTTCCAGGCTCCTGGGAGGTTACCTTTCTACGGCGCTTGTTGGCTAAGGTCTCCTGCTGGCCCAGGCAGAGGTCCCCAGGCACAGGTGTAAACCGGAAAGTTCACAGTTTTTCTGTCCCCGGGTTCTCAGGCCCCGGATCTCGGCAGATCTGGGTGGGTCTGGGTGAGAGGTGTGTTCCCCTTAACCCCACTCACGGCCTTTCCAGGCTCCTGGGAGGCCACCCCTCTCCGGTGCTTGTTGGCTACTCTGTAATCATTTTTTCTAACCAGCATTATTTGCATTAGAATATGTTGACATGTCTACAAGTAACAAGGCATCACTAGGTTCTATACATGCTTTTGGGGTTGGGGTCGATATTTTGGCTATAGACATTGAACTATCAAAAAACGGTAACAGCATGATCATAGCTGTGGAAAACCATTTATATTGGGTTGAAAGACTGATAGTTGTCTTTGTTATGAAGCCAGAATGTCCATGTTTCCTAACAGACATAAAGCCAGCTTTAGTTATTTCTTGTAAGAGTTCCACTATTCTTATAATAAGTATAATAAACTTCCCTACTTAACATAGCCTTTGTCCCCTGGCCTAATATAATCAAATCAAATATTTTATGTATAGGTTCTTATTTTATATTATTACTCATTAAACTAACAACTTCATCTTTATTTCTTTATTCCAAGTGCAAACACTTAGCTTGTCAATTTTTATCCATTTTGTATGAACTTCTACTCTTGCAACAAATTATTAAATACTTACAAATAAACTGAGCTTTTGGCTTTTGTTTTCTTTAACTGTTACTCTTTAGCTGTCATGAACACACCATTATGATAATATTGAAAAGTATTTTCTACATTGGTATTTATGTTGATGTTCTTTATTAGTTCAGCAAATAAAGTTTTGGAGTCTTAATTCCACCTGTGATTCATTTTTATTCTCTCTCTCTCTCTCTCTCTCTCTCTCTCTCTCTCTGTGGTGTGTGTGTGTGTTTAGTGCTGTATGCCCATGTGAACATAGGTGTGTGTTGAGGTGAGGTCAGAGGTAAATGTTACTTGTTTTTCTCAATCATTTTTCACTTTACTTTTGAGACAGTCTCTCACTGAATCTACATCTTATTAACTTGACTAGGTTGTCTGACTAGGCTGTCTGGTCATGTGAGATCTACTTGTCTTTTCTTTCCAGCGCAGGGAATACAGGAACATAATAACAGCATGCTTTGCTTTTTGCAGTAAAGTACATTGCATGTGCTTACCAGTTAAACCTACTCCCTAGTCTCTATTGATTCTTTATATTGGACTGTGACATTGTGGTTTCTTTTTGCAAATACCTAGGTATTCCAAGCATGATACTTTCATGAACCAAAGCTGGTTTTGAAGGTCAGTTGGGAAACATGCAAGTCTATTAATAACCTGTTTTTGCCTTTGTTTAAGAATACAATTGCCAATGTTTCCAACTTTTAAAACTGAAAATAATTTAAATTTACATTTAAATTTAAATATTAATATTAATTTTTCCACTATGTATATCTAATAAAAATTCCTTGTAATTCAGTTGAATCAGATTTTATTTTGCTTAAAACATCTTCTGGCTGTTAAGTGACAGCCATTTTTCAGGACTAGAATCTGTAAGACAGAGTCAGAACTTGTAAAACTCCAAACACTTCAATTTTCTGTCACAAGTTCGCCCCTTTTGTAGCTGCATTTCCATCACTCAGCAATGGAGAGGACAGATAAGTAATTGTCTGATCCTGGGGTTTGAGCGTGATGTAAATGATTCTCTTTTGTATGTTCATTGTTTTGGTCTACGGCTCACATTTTTAGTATTTAAAGAACAGAGAAATTGTTAAAATTAAGCTTTCTGCTTATGTGCCTACAGAATGGGAGGGGAGGTGATTATTTACCAACTATAGATCTTACAGAGGGTGAGTATTTAGCATATACAAAGATCTAAAAAAGTGATTATCAAGGAAATAATCCAATTTTAAAATGGGATATATAACTAAGCAGTGATTTCTCAAGCAATGGCTAAGAAACACTTAGAAAAATGTTCAACATCCTTAGCCATCTGAGAAATGGAAATGAAAACTGTTTTGAGATTTCACCTCCATCCACCCAGTCTGAGTGTTCAAGATTAATAAAATAATAGCAGTGGATTCTTGCAAGGACGATGGCCAGATGGCAGTGACTGGAGCACAAACCAGTGCAACCTCTATGGAAATCAATGTGAAGGCTGCACAAAAATCTGAAAACAAATCCACCACAAAAATCTGCCTATATTACTCTTCAGAATATAACCCAAAGTTTGAAAATAAATCTACCACAAAAGTCTGTCTCTACCACTCTTTAGCATATAACCCAAAGGACTCCACATGATACTACTGAGGTAGCTCATGCTTCATTGCTGCTGTATTTATAATAGCTGGAAATACAAACAACCTAGATGTCCATCAACTAATTACTGAATACATAATGAAAGTGTAGTACATTTACACAACAGAATATTATCCAGCTGTTAAGAAAAATCAAAATTTCATGTAAGTGGGTAGTCCTATATACAACTGTCCTAAATAAAGTAATGGAGACTCAGAAAGACAAACATTTCATACTTTCTCTTATATGTGGAGGTTTTATTTTAAGCTTTAGATATGTGTGTTTCAATTAGAAGAACCACAGATGTTAGGTAGCTAGTAAGAGAGGGACCAGGGTGTAGGAGGGGAATTTTTCAAGGCAGAGGAAATAGGATATAGAGTTATAAATGGACAAAGAAGAAACTAGGATAGAATTAAATAGTGTGGGAGAGGACAGGAAAAAGAAGGAAAATGGGAAAGGTCAACCAACACTAAAGGCATTTTTAAAAACTACAGGGAAAACTACTAATGTAACAGCTTCCTAAAAAATAGACATAAATACCAGTAATTTAAATGAAATCACCACATAGTTGGGGAGACAATACTCAAGATAGACATTTTATGCCATCAATTATAAGTCCTCACTCCCGTAACAGGATACATTTGTTCAGCTGTTGGTAGAAGGGGTTCCATAGACTGCCCCTAAATATCACAGGCAATTGATATTTACTCTCATCAGCCTCACATTAATTATTGCCCTGTTGTTGAAGATGCATCTTGTTTATGTCATGGAATATGAAGAAACTGAGCTGATGATCAACTAGATGCTTCACCCCAATAGTATATTGTTCATGGTGCTGGAAGGTACTGTATTAGGCACTCTTCTATTACTGTGAAGAGACGGCATGATCAAGGCAATATATAGAAAAAGGTATAGGGTTTTAGCAGGTCAGTCCAAGGCCCTTGAAATGGAGCATGCAGCACCAGGAAGGCAGACAGGCATGGAGCTGGAGCAGTAGTTGAGAGTTTCCATCTACAAACACAAGGTAAAGTGAGCTAATTAGGAATCACATGGTATTTTGCAAACTCAAAGCCTTCTCCAAGTGACATCTCATTTAAAGTTCCACATCTAACCTTTCCCAAGTCATTTGACCATTTGGGAACCAACTATCCAAATATATGAACCTATGGGGGCCCCATTCTCATTTAAAGCACTACACATACTATATACACTACAAATGAGAAAAGGAATTTTTAATATCACACAGCTCTGAATCCTAGGACCTAAAATAGCTGCCTGCCCACAAGATATACTTATGTAATAGTTGCACACATTTTTTACAGAAGTAACCAATCTCATTTTGATTGGTTTTATGACCCATTCTTTGATCACAAAACCTCATATCTGACACTGTTAAAGTGACCAAGAATCCAACACTAGATATCTCATGGGCCCTAGGGAAAGACTCACTAAAATTACTAATCTACTAAAGGAACATAGTGATAAAATTACTCCCACATGGCATATTGACATACCCATAGAGAAGAGCAATCCTCAACCCTAATCAGAGAAGCTGTTTCTTGTACTATATGGAAATTAACACAGAAATTCACAACTGGACAATGTGCAGAGAGTGTGAGACTTTGGAGAACTCAGTCCTAAATAGGATGACTTTATCAATCTTTCCCCTCCAGGCTCAAGGTTCTATGTGCAAGAGGAGGTGGAAAGATTTTAAGAGTTAGAGTGGATGATTCCAAGGAAAAGCATCTTCCAGGCACGACAGGCTGATACACACAGGCACTCACAAAGACAGTGGTAGCATGCACAAGAACTGCACAAATTCAAATCAGGTAAAATCCCAGCATGGGGAAGGACATAAAATCCCCATTCAAGAAGGTATCCATGATTGATACCTACTAGAAGCAGAAAACTAGTTTTATACAATAGAGTGACACCAGTGATATCAACCACTCTTCAAGACTGGCCTGATGAGGAGGAATAGTTGGCTGACACAAATTGTAATACATTTGTGTGTGTGTGTGTGTGTGTGTGTGTGTGTGTGTGTGTGTGTGTGTGTGTTTGTATGTATGTATGTGCTGGGTTTTGTTACTGCTGTTGACTCATTTTTTTTAATCAATTGTTATTTGACTTTCGGGGTTTTGTTTTCTTTTGTTTTGTTTTGTTTTTTTAAGAGAGAGACAGAGGAGAGTAAGAAGGAATACATGAATTTGGGTATGTAGGAAGGCGGGAAGTATCAAGTCCTGCATGGCCACTGTGGAAAGGACAGCCTGACACAGTATACAACCCCCTGCCACCGCCCAGTGCTGAGCCAGCGGGGTGTGGGCCTCCATGAGTGTTTATGGTTGCTAGGCATAAGACTTGTTTACATAATAATGTACATCATTTTAATTTATGTTCCTCTTTCAGGAAATGTTCTCCCCACCAAGTTATCAGAGAATGCTCTCTCTGTTAAGTTTAATGACTCCATGATAATAAGAGACTGCTTGAGTCTGAGAGGTGAGAGTGTGTTTAATGTCCTTAGCAAAATGGTAAACACTGTGACCTGCAGGACAGCCCTTAAGGCTGTGGGAAAGTACTCTAAAAACATGAGTTCGAAAATATATATAAATAGGATTTCTCAACTAAGCAAAATATAAGGTTGCAATACAAATTATATGAGGGGCTTCAGAGACCTAAAGGAACAAAGGCAGCTGCACTAATAAGCCAGCTTGTCAGAACAATACAAAGGCAGGAAGATTCCTGGGCTCAAAGGCAGCCTGAGACAGAGTGAATTTAGGCCCAGGCATGGCGGAAATGGTAAATTCAGGAATTCAGGAGGGGATCCTACCTGGCTAGCTTATTCTCTATGGCTACAGATGCAGGCAGATCTCTGAATTCATTTGTCACTTAAAAAAAAAAGTGAGGATCTGCGTCTGTATTGTTCAGGTGCTAAGTGACTGAGTTGGTGGAAAAGCACCACACAGAGGCAGAGGGGAGGAGAGTGAGGGGAGATGGGATGGGGGGGTTGTGGAGGGGTAAGTGGGAAGGGAGATATCGTTTGAAATGAAAACGAATAAAATGATAATAAAAAGTACTTGCTATATTTTTCTAAGAATCAAGGGGCTAAGATCATAAAATGCTGATTTGTGGGATAATCAAAAGGGAACCTGGGATGGACATTTGAATTACTTTGCAAAGACTGGGCAATGCTCTGCAAGAGCTGAGTTGTCTGGAGATCTCTGGAGAGAGCTGTCTTGATCAGAACACAAGGCAGTCAGCTTATATCCACAGTTGACTTCAAGTCATTCTTCTACCACTCAAACACCTCTTCCTCAGGACCCCCTCTCCAGTCTAAGGCTGGTCCTTGGCAGGGAAGAATCTGGGAAAGAAGAAAAATAAACATGATCAAAATATCTTGTATGACAAAAACATAATAAAAAAATAATAATAAAAGACAAAAGGCAATTGTGGTACTCAGTGCTTATTTGGTGGCCATCATCAGCAAAATACTTATTATGTTATATAAATATTTCTATATGTATATTTAATTTTAAATATATATTTATAGGTATGATGGGCATAAAGAGGTCCTAGAAATTTAATACAGGTTGTTAGGTTGCATAGCTATTACCTTCATCACCTGACTCATCACACTGGTCCCTAGAGATACATATTTTCAAGTAACCTAATTTTTTTTATATTGTATCATGTTGCTGGTATGAAAGGCCTTAGTGATGTGCATCTATCCTTGGCTTATTCAATATTCCTTATGTTCTTCTATCAATAACTGAAATTATACATTTGTTCATGTTTATAGGCTTTCGATCATATATGATTATCAGATCTCTGAGTAGCAGAATGATTCCAGTGAATCATATAAATTGATGGATCTATTTATGTTCAGTTGATATAAGTACATTACTTCTTTTTACCCATTCTTCCCTATCCTATTTCAAGAGTTATTCATTCATGTGTTGTGGGGAAATTACCACCAGTACCAGCTTTAAGAGAGAGTTTCTATTCATTTATTTATCAACGTTTTCTAGATTTTATTTAGCACTCAGTCCTACAACAATGTGGTAGAATATCTCCTTTGCACAAAATGTTTGCATCTTCAGTGTACTTATACACTTAACCACAACAAAATTGACAGCCCGTTTTACAAAATTGAATCCCATGCTCCCTAAAATGAAGTCTATACTTCATCCCAGATTGTAAACAAGAAAAACAAAATGGAACAAGATGATGAACAGATGGTTATTTCTGATAATCTAAGTCAGGGAGCATGCACCTGGCCTTAATTATACCATATTTACTTTCCATCAAACTTTAAATTTGTCCCGAAAGCCATAAAGAGAAAAATATTTGGTGCTCAATGACAGAAAGGCAGTGTCTACGGAGTCAGTCTTTAGTTCTTTCTACCTTCTGTTTGCACACACTGTTCTTTATATGCACACCTTGTGGAGCTCTTACCTTGGATCATTTAAGCTGTGATCTATCAGTCATTCTTTAAAGGATGTGATAATAGCTTAGTCAGTATTTTCCTCTCTCTCCTCCCATGATGAGCAGTCATTTCATTGATGTTAATAGGATGGCAGAGGTGTCAGGAGATTTGTTACAAGAAGAATGTGCTTAGATGCTAATGTTTAACCCCTAGTGCTCCTAAAAAATTTCCAAAATGAAGCCAATAAAGACTGAACTTGTTGCTTGGCGCCAAGCCTAGCCAAGCCTAGCATAGACCATTCAGTGTTGAGTTGACTTGCAAGTGCATTCGCAGGGCTACATAATTGGTGTTCCGATATAGAACTCTGTGGCAGCTTAATAACAATTATTATTGTGTGAATACATGACAGTTATAATCTATGTTGCGTGAAGGTAACTTCCATGGCCATTTCTTCTGCAAAGCCAATACTGCAGAGGCATGCAAGACTTTAAAGCAATGCTTCTTATATGAAATAAAACTCCTGCATCTGTTTAAATTTTTGAATAATTGGTCCCCAATCAGAAGAATTATTTAGGAAGGAGTAAATTGTACAGCCTTGTAAGAGGTGTGTCAATGAAGGAAGGCTTTGAGATTTCAAAAGCTCATGACATTTTCATTATAATTACTTATCTCATGATAAGATTATTCTCATGATAAATTTGCTTTTTTGGTCTCCTGCTTGTGAATTAAGATGTAAATCCTGAGCTATCACTCCAGCTCCATGCCATGGTTATGAACCCTCTGAAATAGTGACCTCCAAATTAATAAGCTGCCTTGATCACACTGTTTTATCACAGCAAGCAAGAAGTAACTTAGACAGGTTCAGATTATTCTTCTGTGTCCAAGGCAACAGCTGAACTCCAGTGATTTGTTTACACCAAACATTTAATTGTTAAATCTCCTCTTAAGTCTCAATGTCATCTCTAATGCACACAGTTCTGTTACTGTACTGTGAGCAAGTCACATGGGTCTAAGAGCAACGTCATTCTTAAAGAGTTCTGCACTGAAAGCTCATTTAGATCTATCTTCCAAAGCAAAACAGAATGCTTTGCTGTAGCTTGAAAATGTGTAACTTGGAAAACGAGGCCAGCAGAGACTTTAAATTATTTTTATAACGTGCTGATCACAACATTTGGCTCGGGCAATCACATGCTGTGTCCATTGCTACATTTTTAGTGGTCTGATGTGCTCAGAAATTTCTCAACTTCTAAAATATTAACATTTCAAAATAAAGCAGTATTTCTTGCTGAAGACATAAAAGTTAATCATTTATTATAGACATATATATGTATACAGTATAGATTAGAACACAATTACAGACTCCTGGAAATAATGAGGTTGTCAATCTGGTGATATTTATTCCACCAATATTCCTTTATAAGTATGTCACTTATCTCTTTTAGCAGAAAGGGGCTCTCTACTGGCTTCTCTAAGCATAAACTACTTATGTATTTCACTTATATTTCCTCCTTAAGAAGTACAAAGGAAATGTATACAGCTGATATTGACTTCTTGAAGGGACAGAAGACCATAGATAATGTTATTGTGTTTGTGTTATCTTTAGAGACTACAGATAATGTTATTGTGTTATTGTTATCTTCAGAGTTCACAAAGTCAGACTATTATACTGGGCATGTACAAATGTGGGCTTTCAAAACTACATTTTCAATTAAGTTACCTCAAAGAAATTTATGGGGATACTATCGTGGCTCTGAAAATGGAAAGATGACTTGTTTTTTAAATTATATTTATTCTTCTTTTATACATTATATTCCAACCACAAGTCTCCCTCCTTCTACTCTTCCAAGTCCCCTGCTAACCTTCCTTCTCCCCCAAATCCATTACTCCCCTGTTTCCCTTATGTTTATTTAAAGTACATGTTTATTAATATACATCTTTGACAAATAGAATATAATTAAGTTATGTATTTCTCTCAGAGATTTTCAGATAAATCAGATCATTACTAAACTTCAAGGAGTTCATTTTAGGTCTTTAAGTAATTTTATGTGTCCTTAGTAAATTCCCAAGAGATGCTTACTTCTGACTGCTTTTAAATAAACCTGTCATGCCTCTTCTCTAAACCAGCAGCTCTCAAATTTTCAATCATGTAGTGCTCTAAAAATGACTACATATGCTTCTTGAATTTCCATAAACATCACCATAAAGTCAGTGATTCAAAGCATTTCAGTTTATTATCTTACAATTTTTATATCCAAAATATTAAAAACAAAATGGTAGGTAAAATTGTATTCTGTATGGAGGCTACAGAGGAATTCGTTTCACTGACTGGAAAATTGGTGACTTGTGCTTCAGCACCCATTTTCAGAGTTAACAAGGTGACAAGGTAGAATCTTCAAATCTCTTTCTCTCCCCTCTCTCCTCTCTTTCCCCTCTCTCCCTTCCCTTTCCCCATTCCCCCTTTCCCCCTCTTCTCCCCTCTCCCTCCCCTCCTCCTATCTCACCCTCCTCTTCTCTCTCTTTCTCTCTCTCTCTCTCTCTCTCTCTCTCTCTCTCTCTCTCTCTCTCTCTCTCTCTCACTGTTCCTCCCTGTATGTGTGTACATGTGTTTATGTATAATATTGAGGTCAGAGGATAATGTGGGAGTCTCTCAAGTTAGGTTGTCAGGGTTGGCAGCAAAGGCCTTTACCCATGGAGCATAAGGAGCCCTCAACCTGTCTTTTTAAGACAGGATTTCTCACTTAAGCCAGAGCTCATTAATTGCCTAGACTGACTGTGGCTGGCCCAGGGTACAGGGATCGCCTGTCTTCTTCTCTCCCCTCAGTCTTAGGCTATACATACATGCAGATATACTCAGTTTTTACCTGAATGCTGTGATCAGAGCTTAAGCACAAGGTTTGAACAGCAGTCACTCTAATGACTAAGTCATCATCCTAACCCCCAACGTTTACTTAAAATGAAGATGTAAAAGGGATATATCAGCCACATTTTCAGGAACTTTGTTTTTAGCAATATTCATAAATAACTTATTTTTAAATTAGCAATAGTTTGAAATATATTTGAATTATGTATATTATACATTCAAACTAGTGTTTTAAATATATATTTATATTTATATATATTATATATATATTTTAATTATTCAAAACTACCATATAAATAACGCACAGATTTTTTCCAAAATTATACCTCATCCTTATAACTATTACTTGACTGGTTTTCTTTTTTTTCTTTTTTTTTTTTCCTCCTTTTTTATTTTCGATACTTTATATACATTTCCAATGTTTCCCCTTTTCTGAGTCTCCTCTTTGTATACCCCCCATCCCCTCCCCAACCC
>JAPYYD010006899.1:0-10742 GCA_028551405.1 Uromys caudimaculatus
ACTTCAAGGTCCAGAGAGCGAAGCTCCCTAAGTAAATTTAGATGCTCTCTGTGCTGGCTTAAGTAACCCTTCAATGCCTGATTTTTACGAGAGAGAGCAGTCATAGCTAAGTCAAGATTTTCTGGAACAACATCAGCACAAGCATTTGGGTTTATTTCAAAAGGAGGCTCAGAATCACAAGGCCCATTAAGGACTGGGGTGCACAAAGGATACGGAGGGGGCCAGTCAAGGTTATGAGTACTGGCCATTTGTCCTTCCACAATCTCAGCATCCCCATGAGGTTTTAAGTCAATTGTTTGAATTTGCTTTCTAAGAGAAGCATATACATTAGTTTTTGAGCCTGTAGCTGAAGAGACTGCAGGAGTAGCGGCAGTGGGAGAGACAGGAGCAGCCAGAGGAGGCAAAGAGGGCATTTCTGGCTTTAGTTCTCCCTCTAGCGGCGAGATATCAATGGAAACAGAACCGCATGAGGAAGGGGGCCTGGAGAAGGACTTAGGAATACGCTCTCCTTCGGCCACAACCTTCTGAACATCAGGGGAAAGTTCATAAATCTTAAAAACTTCATTAATAAGATTCCAATAAGACATTGCTTGTACAGGAATTCTCTGTGGACCAAACATTTTATAATGATCCTGTAAACATTCTCCTACTCTACGCCACTGAGCTGTGCTTACAGTTCCTTCTTGGGGGAACCATGGACAAATTTCTTGAACGAGTTTGAAAAATTGCCTTAAATATTTCTTTTTGACTCTCGAGTCTGGAGAGATTCTTTAACTCCTTGTACGAAAACCTCATGGTCACTTAACGTTTGTCCCATGATTCTATATTATCTTATATAACTTTAATTCAATTCTCTCTCTCTCCCTTTTTTTTTTATATCTTACCCTAACATAACATTTAACTTTATCTCACTCTATATAATTCTCATATAATAAAGTATCTCTATTCTCTCCTAACTTATACACTTCCACCTTTTCCCAGTGGAGGATCCCTTTCTTCTGTCTTCCGCTTTAACTTTATCTCACTCTATACAACTCTCACACAATAAAATACCTCTGTTTTCTCTCGACTTAAATCTCTATTTCTCTTTTGTTCGTCTTTGTTACTAAAATTCGCAAAGACTCTACTCTACATAAACATCTTTTACCATGGGCTATATTACTTCCCGACAGTTTTCATATAGACCCATCGGCCATGCGGTACTGATTCACGGCTTTCCCACCAGCCAGGTTTGTTCACCCGCGCATCCTTTGTCCTGAAGGGAGAGCTTCCATGAAGCAGCTCTTCCTATAATTTCCTTTTCTCCGGAAAAAGCATCTGCCTCTATTCATGCGTCACTCACCTTTTCTCCCGAAGTCCGTTTCTCGGTCGGGTCACTCCGAGAACGTCTTCAACTGATTAATCCTCACCCGGCCGGGCCTTCTGCGTGTCGTGATGACCAATGGCGTGCACTATCCCGTTCCACAGCCCACGTCTAGGCGCCAACTGCAAAGAGCTCGCTGCCCGCCTTGCCTTGGAGGGCCCTTCCAAGAAAGGCTATTGACTAGGTTCAAAGTTCCCGCCAGCGGATGCTCCATGCTGTAGAGAGAAACCGTCAGTTGGGGAAAGAAGCAGGAAACAAAGGATGCGTTGGAGCAAGACGAGATTCCATTCAAGCTCCATTTAATCTTTAAAGTTACGCATTTTTAAACACTTTTGGGCGGGAAATGGCAGAGGGAGGGGAAATTCCACAATGCGATCAGACATAATATACATAATTATATGCCATAGTTGTCCCTGAGTTGAAGGCCGGATGTCTAATCCCTACCTGGGGGCAGTAACACTGGGGAGGAAACAAAGGGAGGCCTGCTGGAGCTGGAACACCTTGATTTGCTAATCAAGCCAAGCCTAAAAGTCCTAGATAATCTGATATCAGGCAGAAAGGAATCAAAGGAATACCTACTGTGAGATTTGAGACATTGTGGCTAGCAAGGTTAAGTCAAACCTGGGATCCTTCATCAAGCAAAAAATGCCAAGGCCAAAGCCTTTGTCTCCGACAAAGGCCACCTTAGGATTCAAGACTATTGGAGAAAATCACACACATACACACACACACACACACACACACACACACACACACACACACACTAACAGCCAAAAGTCTAAATTAAAATATCCAGTTGTTATCAGAAAAACATAAACAATGTGAAAAATCCAGACAGTACACCCACCCGCTAAATAACCAATTCTATAGCTATATCCCCAAAGGAGAAAAACTTACATGAAATCCAAGTCAAAGAGATTCTATGAAAAGACTAAACTCACAAATTATGGGAAACTGCCAACTCAGTTTCTTCCCCCCCCCCCCTTAATTCACTTTACATCCTGATTGCTGCCCTCTGCTGGGGACATGCTCAAGCTCTCATTCTCTCTGGGAGGCAGTTGAGGAGTAAAAGGTCAGCAGAGGACAAAATTTGGTTTTGGAAGAGTAAAGATTGGTTATTACTTGTCTTGACTCTAAGTTATTGTGAGACCAGAAGCTGCAGGTCTCAAGCAATTACCACAGCATTGTTAAACAGCAGGGGATTAAGACGCCCTTTGTTCTTTCCCCCAAAAGGTCCTCCCTGGCCCCAGGCCCTGTGGCTGGGAGTTTATTTAACTCCTTGTCAGCTAGAGAAAGTCCTCACAGAATGAAGCACTTTTACACAAGTAATATGCACAAAAACACACATACATTCATACACACATATACTCATATACACATACCCTAGTCAGGCCCAGCCATCTTTCCAATCAACTTACATACTTAAACACACACACACACACACACACACACACACACACACACACACACACGAAGGATGGAGCAAAACACAAGCACCAGTGCAGAAAAACTCGCTCATTCTGGATGAAAAATAAGCTCTAACCTTTATCGCATAGAGAAAGAAAAAGTTTCTGCCTTCTTATTGCTAAATGAAAGAAATGCAAGTCTGGAAGAAAAAAGCCCTGTCCCTGTCAATAAGAAGAAGCTCTGCTGTTAAGAAAAACTGTACTGGGATAGAGACACGGCTCCGTGGTTAAGAGCGCTGACTACTATTCTAGAAGTTCTGAGTTCAATTCTCAGCAACCACATGGTGGCTCATAACCATCTGTAATGGGATCTGATGCCCTCTTCTGGTGTGTCTGAAGACAGTTACACTGTCCTCCTATAAAAAAATATTTTTTAAAAAAGAAAAAAACCCTGTACCATGGTAAGAAGAAGCCTGCCTCATCTTGCTGCAGCTTCTTCTGCTCTGCTCTCTGTTCTCTCTTACTTCTGCTCTGTTCTTTTTCCATCATTCCCAGTTCTACTTTTGCAGGATACATGATCACATAGTATACCAAGTATCTTTTTTCAAAAGTGTACAACAAACTCAAACATAAATTTAAATCATAAATTGCATAAGGAGTTACAGCAGAGATGTTTATGTGAATTTCCATTAAGAGTAGATATCTAATTAAACATTGAATACCTGCCACTAGCTCCACAGGTTCATTAAAAGTTTAAAACTAGGGCTAGAGAGATGGCTCAGTGGTTAAGAGCGCCTACTGCTCTTCCAAAGGTTGTGAGTTCAAATCCCAGCAACCACATGATGGCTCATAACCATCCGTAATGAGATCTGATGACCTCTTCTTGGTGTCTGAAGACAGCTACAGCGAGCAGGGCCAGAGCGAGAAGAAAACGCTACAGTGTACTTATATATAATAAATAAATCCTTTTTAAAAAAAAAAAGTTTAAAACTGTAGTTCTTATATCTAAGTTAAGAGGCAAATTATCTGCCTAGTGTCTCATTAGTATTAAGTTTTATGTAGATAAATCCAGTCAATATTTTATCTTCTATCATTGCACCTACAATAAATCCTTCATTCCTTTTTATGACCTTTATTTATCTGATAATAGTTTTACTACTAGCTAAAAATGAATGTTTTCCTAGATTGTAAATCTATCTCATGCCTGCATTCTACCCTAGTGTAAATAGCTCATAACTCATAAAGACTCAATTACAGCTCTTTCTATAAAGGGTTTAATGATTATTAGCACAAACTTAGGAAGTCTATAGAATCACTATTAGGAATTAAGAAATCATCTATTTGTCTACATAGCATTGCTACAAATGAGTACATTTTTGTTGATCTGCAGGAAATCTGTTCAATAGGGTGGGCTAATGCCAAGAGATTATTATATTAATTTAATAATGACAGGAAAGGCATATCAGCTGCAAGAATCAAACCTGAGACAAGGTCTCTCAGGGCCTTCATTCCAAGAGCTCATCCATCACAGTCCATGCAAGGAGGGGGAGAAGAAGAAAGAGGAGGAGGAGGAGGAGGAGGAGGAGGAGGAGGAGGAGGAGGAGGAGGAGGAGGAGGAGGAGGGGAATGGAAGAGAAAGAGAAAGAGAAAAACAGTAGACCATCTCAGTAAAGCCATCTGCTAGCCTTAACCTATTTTAGATGGCTCCTGACAATTCCCAGTCATTCCCTCCCATAGTCCCTCCCCTTCTCCTTCTCCTCTGAGAAGGTAGAACACCCCTGGTATCTCCCCCCACCCTGGCACATCAAGTCTCTGCAGCGGTAGGCACAACCTCTCCCACTGACTTTAGACAAGGCAGCCCAGCTAGAAGAACATATCTCACAGACAGACAACAGCTTTTGAGATAGCCTCCATTCCAGTTGTTTGGGACCACATGAAGACAGAGCTTTACATCTACTAAATATGTGCAGGAGCCTAGGTCCAGCCCATGTATGCTCTTCGGTTTGTGATTCATTCTCTGAGAATCCCAAGGGTGCAGGTTAGATGACTCTGTTGGTCTTCCTGTGGAGTTCCTATCCCTTCTGGGCCCTCAATCATTCCCCCAACTCTCCCATAAGAGTCTCCAAGCTCCATCCAATGTTTGGCTGTGGGTCTTTGCATCTGTCTGAGTCAGTTGCTGGGTGGAATATCTCAGAGGACAGCCATGCTAGCTAGCCTTCAAACTGTAAGCATAACAGTTAGTAGTGTCGGGGATTAGTGCTTGTCCATGGGATGGGTCTAGAGTTGAGCTGGTTATTGCTCCACCATTCCCTCAGTCTCTACTCCATCCCTCATCCCTGAATTTCTTGAAGGAAGGCTAAATTTTCGAATGAATGTTTTGTGTGTGAGTCGTTTTCCCTATTGTTCCACTGGGGTTCTTGTATGGCTACAAGAGGTGGTCTCTTCAGGTTCCATCTCCCCATTGCTATGAATCTTAGATAAGTTCACCCCCATTGATTCTTGGGAGCCTCCTCTTTCCCCTCTCTCTGGAATGTCCTTGAGGTGTCCCCCACCCCCAAACTCCTCAGCCCTCACCCCCAACAGCTACAGATTTCCAAGCATTTTCATGGCCATCTGGACATCTTCCCTGTCTCTCCTACATGAGATCCTGAAACTCCCCAATTCCTCTCACTATCTCCTCTCCTACCAAGTTCTAACCTCCATCTGCCTCCCATGACTATCTTATTCCCCATTCTAAGTAAGATTCAAGCATTATCTCTTGTGCCTTCCTTCTCATTTAGCTTCTTTGAGTCTGTGGATTGCAGCATGAATATCCTGTATTTGATGGCGAATATCCATTTATAAGTGAGTACATATCATGCACGTCCTTTTGGGACTGAGTTACCTCACTCAGAATGATATTCTAAAGTCCCATCCAGTTGCCTGCAAAATTCATGATGTCTTTGTTTTCAATAGCTGAATAGTATTCCATTGTGTATTTGTACCACATAGTCTTTAACCATTTTTTGGTTGAGAGACATCTAGGTTGCTTCCAATTTCTGGCTATTGGGAATAAGAATAATATTCAAATTCTTATAACCCACAAAACTATGCTAAAATCGAAGAGCATATAAGAACTTTTGATGAGAACAACCCATTAGAATAATATTAACTTCTGAATGGAGACTCTGAAAAGCCAGAGAGCCTAGATAGATGTTCTACAAACTCTAAGAGACCTCAGATGCAAATCCAGACTATTACACCCAGCAAAACTACCTATCACAATTGATGAGGAATAAAAGCATATCATGCTAAAAATAAATCTAAGCAATTTCTGTCCACCAATCCAGCTTTACAGAAGGCACTAGAAGGAAAGCTTCACTCTGAAGGAGACAACCACACTAAAAATCACAAACACACACACACACACACACACACACACACACACACACACACACATGCACATGGAATTGTAGGCTTAAATTTTCCAAAACCCTACTTTAATAAGGGTTCTTAAATGCTTCAACCTCCCTTTTAGCCCACCAACCAAAGGTAGGAAAGGAAGAAAGGTTAATAGGACAAGGGAGATGTGGATCTGTTTGGAAGTAGTTCTTATGGAGATTTCAATCTTCGATATCAGCCATCAAGTCCAGTAGCCTTACACCAAGCATGAATCTGCAGCAATAGTTCAGTCTATGAATCAGTAGCTCGATCAACACAAGTCCAAGGAAATCGAAAGAAGTCACCAGAATATCACAAGAAGCTCTTTGGTGTGTTTCTCTCTATGAAGTCACAACAAGGAGAGATCAGTGAAGAAAACCCAGTGAAGACTAGCAAGGCAAACCAATGCCAGAGGGTGGTTCACTGTCTGTCGGGTTACAGTTATATCCTTTCCAAACATCATGTGTCCTCTCAAGTGTCCACTCCAGCAAACATCACATGCCTTTTCACAAGACAGCTTCCAGAAAAACACCACGTCTGTTCTCAGCAGAACACCCTCTCCTGGGTCTGCTTCAGTAAAATATCCTCTCAGAGGGCAGCTTCCAGAAAAAGACCACATGACACAACTGAGTCTCCTAGAAAACCAGATATTTCCACTTGAAGGAATAATAAATAATGCCAAACGAGTAAGTCAAAGGCATCTGGGGTGGGGGATATAGAACATAACAACAGAATAACAGGAATCAACAAACTGCTAATATAACTCTTCAGTTTCAATGGTCTCAATTTCCCAATAAAAAGATATAGACTAACAGAACAGATGTGAAAACAGGATCCATCCTTTGACTGCAGTGAAGAAACATACATCACCATCATGGACAGACATCTGTTTAGCGTAACGAATAGAAAGTGGTATTCCAAGCAAAGGGAACCAAGAAGCAAAAAGGTATAACTATTTTCATATCAAAACAGATCAGATGAGATAGGGAAGAACACTACATACCCATTAAAGGAAAAACCAAGAGAACATCTCTATTCTAAACATTTATGCACCAAACACAAGGACATCCAAGTAAATAAAAGAACCTACTATGGCTAAAATCACAATTCTCTCCCACACAACAATAGTGAGTAACTTCACTACCCTACCCATGCCAATGACACGTCATGCAGACAAACACTAAACAAAGAAATGCTGGAGTTAATTAATATCATAAATCAACTAACAGACAATGACAAAACACTACAGAATGTACTTTCTTCTCAGTAACCCAAGAAATTTGTTTTTAAGAGAAAGAACTTTCTGGATGATGGTGTTGATGCATTTTTAAAGGGGGCAAAAATGAGGGGTTTCCTGGGTTACTACATGTGACTCACTTTCCTCTGATAAGTAAGACTCTAACACTGAGGAGGGGTGAGGATCCGTGGGGTCTCTACACAGACTAGGACCTCCATTCCACAAGCTTCGAGATGAAACCTTGGTTTACCGCCTCTCCCTGCAGTCTAATCGATAAGGTTATGAAGATTTTATCACTTTGCTTCTCCAGGTCCAAATAAGTGAGGAAAGAGGAGGAGGACGGGAGCAAGGGAATCCCAAAACAATGAAAAACCATATCTGGGAAATGTTTGATTTCAGATCCTGAAGAGCTAATGGAGGAGTCCCAAGTGGGTCCTCCATTGAGGAGGTACCCACCCTAAGAGTTACCACAGGAGGGAGCACAAAGCACATTCACTGAGGTCAGGGCCTCTGACTCTGCCACACTGGTTCAGGAGCTGTGGAGCTTCACACTGGCAGCAGTGGTATACTAAATGAGCTTCATGAAGGCGTGGGAAAAGGACTGATTGTGCTAACATAGTTCCCGAACCATTAATAGATTGAAGGCTAAGACGATGAAACTGTCTTATGAGGTCTGGGCTGATGCTGAGAACTGATAGGCAGACAGACTATCAGACAAACAGACAGATAGCATCACAGGACCATAAGAGAAGCATCTCAACCTAAGTAAGAGACCTCACATAAACCAAGAAGGCTTCATCTCTTCAGAACATTGATTCTGTATGCATTGGTTCTTCCTTCCCATGAGGGTCTCTATTCAACAGAGTCCACCGGGAAGGAAAAGCAGATGTGAGCAGTGCATTTCTCTTTCCTCATTCATTTGGACTTGGAGAAGGAAAGTGGTATAAGCTTCATAACACACAGGATCTATACTCTAAGGGTGTTCTCAATGAGTTTGTGGACAGGTGAACTGATCCTCTCGGGGTCTTTGTGACTCCTTCTTTTCACTTTGTCTTTGCAATCAGGGAAAGCAGGCTTACATGAAGAGCAATTAGTGGAGTGGAATCAGGTGGCAAGTAATTTGAGACCAAATTCTGATATTTCAGTGATTATGACATTTAGGAAAGGCTTGATTTCCTCAGCTGTAAAATAGAAACAGCAATATTCAAGGTTGATGGGGGTCTTAAGAAAATAAAGACCAGAAATGTGACAATATGTCCGCTCTTCTAAAATGCACAGAATTTCAAAAGGTTATTAATTAAGCAAGAATAAACTTTGTAATCAATGGTACGTTCCTGTGTAACTGCAAGCTCTGTTTAATTTCCAGTGACACATGAAAAGATGAAAGCACCAAGTCTCAATACTGCTCTGCACAGATTCAACATTGTTCTCAAGCAAGGAGACTCTCCACACATAACTAGCAAGCTTGAGATCCCCTGTGGAACACAGAGGGGGTACTTTAAACATTCCACTGTGCTTTCTGTTCATCCCACTGGAATGAAAACAGTAAGTTATAGAAACTAATTAAATGTATGATCTTTCTGTTCTGTGATATCCTGAAAGTCCATTGAGTCCTCCCTAAATGTGTATTGAAACATCTATCAGGGGCAGGGACCTCAGCTTGGGCCACAGGGCTCCATAGCAAATTAGCACCGGAACAAAGATACCCTCCCAGCAGCTTGGAAAAGCCAGGAGTGGGCCCAACACAAGCTCCACAGCTCACCAGGAACTGCTCCAAACCTGGGAGACACAGGGACCGAGGTAGGCGGGCATAGAAACCCCCTGGATCCCAACAGCGGGCGGCTGAGGCAGGAGACTTCTGCCTGGGCCTCCAGGTTTCCATAGTCAAGCAGTGCCGGGAGAAAATTTCTCTCCCAGGAGCGTGGAAAAGCCCCGAGTGGGGGCAAAACGAGCCCCAGCGCTCACTGACTCCACCCGGTTTCCACGGGCCACAGAGATTGAGGGACAGGAACTCCTGGCGGTGGCGGGGACCTCAGCTTGGGCCACAGGGCTCCATAGCAAATTAGCACCAGGACAAAGATACCCTCCCAGGAGCTTGGAAACGCCGGGAGTGGGCCCAAGACAACGTCCACAGCTCGCCAGGAACTGCCCTGAACCTGCAAGACACAGGGACTGAGGTAGGCAGGCATAGAAACCCCCTGGAGGGGGAGACCTCTCTGTGCCACCAGGAGTCCATAGCCAACGAGCACCGGAAAAAGCTACCCTCCCAGGAGCTTGGGAAAGCAGTGAGTGGGGTTGAGGGGAGCAACACCTCTCACCCAGACCCGCCCGAATCCGCTGGGACCGGGAACACAAAATCTCTGAACCTTCAGGTTCCCACCTATGGGTGGAGACCTCTGCCTGGACCACCAGGGGCCTGTGCCTGGGGACCTCAGCCTGGGCCACAAGGCTCCAGGAGAGAGCGGGTATCCCAGGAGTGCTGACATACCTTTCAGCACAGGCAAAACCACCACTTCTGCTCAAACCCATTGGACCAAGAGGGACCCTTGCAGAGCCATCAGGGCATAGGAACCAAGGGACAGCTGGGGACAAGATCTTTCCGATTTCCTTCTGCACCCCAGAGCAGAACCGGTGCCACAGCTCTCCAAACCCAAACACCTCTCAGACAGAGCTTGTCTTCAAGGAGTACTGCCAAGAGTACTCAGCACCATCAGAACCCAGCTCTGCCACCACAGCAAGCCCTGGATACCCCAACACACCAGAAAAGCAAGACTCAGATTTAAAATCATTTCTCATGAGGATGATAGACTTTAAGAAAGAAATGAATAACACCCTTAAAGAAATACAAGAAAACAGTGATAAACAATGAGAAGCCTTTCAAGAGGAAATTCAAAACTACATTAAAGAATTACAGGAAACCTCAATCAAATAGGCAGAAGTGCAAGAAAACACAATCAAACAGACAAAGGAAATGCATAAAACTATCCAGGAGATGAAAATAGAAACAATAAAGAAATCACAAAGGGAGACAAACCTGGAGTTAGAAAACCTAGGAAAGAGATCAGGAACCATTGATGTAAGCATCACCAACAGAATACAAGAAATAGAAGAGAGAATCTCAAGAGCAGAAGATACCATAGATAACATCGACACAACAGTAAAAGAAAATGCAAAATGCAAAAAGCTTCTAACCCAAAACATCCATGAAATCCAGGACACAATGAGAAGACAGAACCTAAGGATAATAGGTATAGAAGAGAGTGAAGATTCCCAACTTAAAGGTCCAGCAAATATCTTCAACAAAATTATAGAGGAA
>JAPYYD010006900.1:0-10742 GCA_028551405.1 Uromys caudimaculatus
AGAGAGAGAGAGAAAGGGAGGCTGGTACAGGGAGAAACAGGGAGACAGAGACTCTGAGAGTCCTCTTTGAGTTGCCTGAAACGCTGTGTGAAAATACAAAACAAGAAATAGTGCAAAGGCAGGAAAGAAAGAAAAAGAAACACTGTTTCAAACTTCCAAGCAGCTGCAGAGATTTGGAGGCATTAGAACCTCAGCTCCTGTCTAGGAACAGGAGCAGCTCCATCTGGAAGACAAATGAAGATCTGGGAGCGAGAAGACAAAGGGATACTGTGAATGGACAGATGATTATGTGCCTCTTCTGTCTTGCATGTTGGTCATAGCTATGACTTTCCAGACAAGTATGTTTAGTATAAAGGGCTTGTAAATGGCAGAAAGCAGGAATGAGACTATTAAACAGAAAAGAAGACAGGCCTCAAGGGAAGTGGAAGGACAGAACAAATATCCTATGACGGGGATGGAGAGGAGCCTGCAAGTAGAAATGTTTAAACAGGGCTGGGACAGTGCAGTATGGTAAGGGATAACCAAGACTAAGCAGGGAGGAAAGAACTCTATGGATACATACTGTGTTTTATGTCATTTAATAACTGTTTGAGAGACTGGTTACATGGCAGAATGGGTAAATGTGTTACTCATCAAACATGATGACTTGAGTTTGATCTAAGAATCCATATGGTAGAAGAGCCAACTCCTGAAAATGATCCTCCAGCCTCCACACATGTGCCCTGACTTTTGTCAGCCTAATAACTTGACTTTCATCCCAGTAAATCTAAACAATATTAAGATTAAAAGGAGCAACACTGCATGGGTGGATAACACTCTTCCAAGAAGACTAAGGTTAAGAAATAAAAGTGCTAATTCCAGGCTGAGAAAGATTCCAATGAGCTATGATTAAAGCAGGGTCGGGTCAAACCTTATAGGTTATGGTCATTTTACTTGGTTGCACACAAGATAAGATTGTAAATCTATTCAGAACACACCATACACTTGATACACAGGAAAGGTAGAAGTGATACTTCAATTGAGCTGACAAGCTTACCCAGTGGTAGAAAGTGCTGTGCAAGCGACTAGAGGAACAAAGTCATCAATGGCTCTCCCTATCTGTGATTCTATCTATCTGTGGACCCTGCAAGTTACCAGCTGCCTGGCAAAATATGCTTCTCAGTGATACATATCATGATTATTGTAGGAGCTATTACCTGCTTTGTATATGCATTGGAGGCCTACTCCAAAGTTGTCAAGTCATGCCTGATCTGTAAATTAGATTAAGAGTCTGTGACTCAGGATATCATAGGATGCGGTGATGTAATCTGATAATCTCTTTTACTCTAGAAGACTGGAAATTTTGCTGGATATCACTTGTAAATGCATTCTAATGATTAAAGAGAAACAGGAGTTTCTACAAATTCTGATTTTGTTTTGTAAATTTATATACTTGTATACATTTTATAAATCTGTGTACTAAAATTTATGCAAATCATGAACTAGAAATAAAAGAGGAGTGGTTCTTCAAGGAGAATTCAGATACAATCCCTTTGAGATTGCTTTTAGCACAAGAAGCTCCAAAGTCAGAGTAACTCAAGGGCCAAAGAATACCGAGAGCGATGCAACTCTGAGAATAAGTATAACCTACTCGAGTGGAATGAGAATTAATCTACGAAGGATGACATTCTCCTGGTGGAGTAAGTACTCTGACAGGGAGCAGCAGCATCAACTGTAACATCTAAATTATTTTCAACCATTATTTACAAATGTACAGCATTTCAATAGAAATAAATACTAACCATATTAAAAAACACTATCATATTACTTTTGATTGACAGCAAAGGACTGTAAGGTCTAATACTTATAGATACAAAGTACCATGAAGAAGCAAAGTTGGATCCTTAGCACATATATGCCTCATCTACAAGGACAATCAGTATCACTGGCTCCAAATACACAAGGCTCATCTCCTTAAGAGCAACTGCATAACCAGATTGTTGAAGAAGTTTCTGGAGGTTTAGCTAATGCTTCAATTTGCAGAAACATCAAAATGAGATAAGCTCTTGACTGCATTCAATCCTTCCTGTGTGTTTCCAGCCCTTTGTGATACAAAGAACACATTTATTGAACCTTTTCTTCTTTAGTATCATAATTTTAGTAAAAAGCTAATATAGATGATGGAGTTAAAGCAACCTTTGATTTTACAGTAGTTGTTAATTTATTTCCTATTTATATATAATTCTCTCAGACTTTTAAAAGAATTGATTCTGCAGAATCAGTAAATACTAAAAGAAAAAAGAAAAAAATCTTACTGCTGCCATTACTGTTGGTCAACTATGTGGATCTCACTGTGGAACTCTGTCAGACTGTTAATGTTTTGGTTCATGACATTAATTGACATGGTGATATAGGATTACTATGCTTCCTACTTCAATTAAAATAAAACTAAGCACACAAAATAATTATATGATAATATTCCCATTGTCATATTAAATTTGAAGTACCCAATCGACTTGGAAGAACCAATTCAAAAATGTAGGTGGAAGTGGCCTTAATAAGAAAAAAAGTGCATGCATCAAGAAAGTGGACATTTGTAAAATACACTGAAAATACAAACCTACACAGAATGCAGAACTACTTCATTGAAAACACACAGGTAGAAGAGTCTGGGTATCCAGTTACCCAGTAATGTAAGACTTTCCAATATGATCGCATGCTGGTTCACAGTCACTTATTTGAATTATGGGAACCATATCCCTTTTGGTTTAATAGACTTAAGCACATGTCTACTACTGAATGTCGAATTAATTGTGTTGTTGTTTAGAATGTCTGATTTGCATTTTGAACATGTTAGTTTTTAAATTTCAACTGTAACTACTTTAAAAGTCTTGTATTATGATCCCCATTGTTATCATCATTATCATTATCATCAACATTATCATTATTAATTAAGAAATTCATTATTGTTGAAACTTGTTCTCATTAATTATATTGGTAATCTAATTTGTTTTCACAGATGCCTTTAAGAATCTCTGAGATGGGCTTCCCCTGATACCTAGGGGAGTCCATGCTCAGCATGGCCCATGCTGCCTCCTCCACTCTTTAGGGAGGCTCTTCCCCCTCCTGGGCCAAAGCTCTTGGTGCCACCTGGGAGAACCAGGTCCTGCGCCACTTCCTATGAAAACAGAAACAAAAACAAACAAACAAACAAACAAACAAACAAACAAACAAATCAGCAGTGCTTCCAGGGGGCGGCCGAACGCTATGAGCCAGGGGGCCCAGGAGAGACTCAGTGCTGGGGCACCCAGGGGAGGAAGGGCAGGGGCTGCGCGGGGTTCCCAGGTCAACATGGCTAGCATTCAGGCCTTGTCTTCCCCTCCTGCACCAAATTCGCACTGCCTCGGGGGAGGAGGAGCAGGACCAAGCCCTGGTGGGGTCCTGGCAGAACCACTGTGGACCCCTGGGTGCCGGAGAGCCCAGCGCTGTGATCTTAGGCATGGATCAGTGCTTGATGGTGGAGCTCAAGCTGGAGAAGGTGCTGCACAAGTTCTCAGGCTAAGGGCAGCTGTGCGAGCTGGGCATGAAGGAGCTCATCGACTACACAAGAAGCCTCAAGCAGGAGATTCTGCAGAGCCATGGTCAAGATGCAGAATTATCAGGGACGCTTTCACTTGTTCTGACCCAGTGCTGCAAAAGAATAAAGGACACTGTGCGGAAGCTGGCCTCTGACCACAAACACATCCATAGCAGTGATTCTCCCACTGGAAAAGCCACTGATAAGAATTTTGGTTCTGACATGAGCAGTGTGGGAATAGATGGCTTCTGGCAGGCAGATAGCCAATGGCTTCTCAATGGGGTCATGGTGGAGCACTTCTTCCAATAAGGAATGCTGGATGAAGCTGAGGAGCTCTTCCAGGAATCTGATCTTTCTGTGGACCCAAGTCAGAAAGAACCATTTGTGGAGTTAAATCGAATATTAGAAGCATTAAAAGTCATTGCACTAAGGCCTGCTCTCCAGTGGGCGGTATCAAACCAAGAAAGGCTCAATGCCCAAAACAGCTCCTTAGAATTTAAGCTACACTGACTGTATTTCATTAGCTTCTTAATGGGTGGAACTACAAATCAGCAAGAAGCTTTACAATATGCAAAAAATTTCCAGCCATTTGCCCTAAATCATCAAAAAGGTGTTGATGGGAAGCCTTGTGTACCTGAGACAAGGGATGGAAAACTCACCATATGTTCACCTGCTTGATGCAAACCAGTGGGCTGACATCTGTGACATCTTTCCTGGGGATCCTTGTGCCCTCCTAGGGCTCTCCATGGAGTCTCCTCTCAGTGTCAGTTCCTCAGCAGGTTGTGTGGCACTGCCTGCACTGATTAACATCAAAGCTGTGATTGAGCAGAGGCAGTGTCCTGGAGTTTGGAACCAGACAGACTAATTACCTTTTGAAGTGGACCTTGGTAAAAAGTGCTGGTATCACTCCATATTTGTCTGTCCTATTCTTCCTCAGCAAACAACAGATAACAATCCACCCATGAAATTGGTTTGTGGTCATAGTTATCAAGAGATGCCCTGAATAAAAATGTTTAATGATAGCAAATTAAAATGTCCATAAGCCCAATGGAACAGAGTCCAGGAGATGCTAATCAGATATTTTTCTGAAGAATGAGTTTGTAAGTAAAACTGAATTATGGGTACATTCCAAACAGGAATGTTCCGTTGACTGCAGCTATCCAAGGACTGCCCGTTAATAAGCTATGCTCCATAACCTGTGGACTTGCTCCTGTGCAGGGAGGGAGTGCTCCAGATGGGTATTACACAGGGCTTTAGTTACTCTTGGTCTTCCTCTCTAAGCAAGTAAACACAGCAGCAGTTGTCATTCAGTGCAGGTTTTTGTACTCCCTATATGGCGATTTTTTTTACTTTAAAGCAGAAACAGAAATGAACCTTACTGACATGTGTTTAATATTCCTCCTGCTTTTACAAATTCTGACATTTTCTTGATCATTGTAAGCTTGAGAGTATCTTTGGAAGAACTTTCTTTCCTCTTATGTATACATAGTTAAATGAAAAGTCTTCATAGGAGTTTGACAAATTGAATTGTGGTTATAAAATGAATTTGCTTTTTGTTGTTGTTTTTATTTTATTTTATTTTATTTTATTTTATTTTATTTTATTTTATTTTATTTTATTTTATTTTATTTTATTTTATTTTATTCTATTCTATTCTATTACTTTTGGCCTAAGGAAGAAAGCTGTGATAAATTCCAAATTTGCATAGCTTTTTGATATTTTGCCCTGCTCCAGATCTTCTTTCATAGCACACCTGCATTTGAGTTCTGAGTTCCGTCTATAGCCGAGCAGGCTGCCTGTTTAAAATCCCATCATGAATTTATCAGGCTGATGTGAGAATGAAATAGATATTACTGGGTTTTTGTTGTTGTTGTTGTTCGTTTGTTTTGCTTTTATTACCAAGAGGTGCTTTTTTAATAAATGGAATTCTGAAGTTAGGGTGTTACTAATTTGATGTATGGTTTCACAGTCTTAGCACACCTTCCTCTGAAATCTGCCTTTAAGGCTTGGCTAAGTATCACAATAGTTTATCATCACAGACACGCAGTGTTATGCATGTGTATATAAGTATGTGCACCAGCATCAAACACTGTGTATGTGGGAGGGAAGAAGCATGTTCCATTCTAAATGCAGTTGCCAGTCTCATCATGTCAGGTCATAAAAGGGAGATGCTAGCAACTCTCTGTGTGTGGACCTCATCTACTGCTGTTTTGTGTTGAATTAGTATATTGTTTATGCCTCTCTTCTGCAGTATATCATCTCATTGACTGTGAGCCTGTATATTAATCAAATGGCTACAGAGAATGATCTTTTCTTTTGTGAGGTCTCTTCATTTAATGCACTGCCCAGAAAGAGCCACGTGTAAGAGTTATTCTCTGTATGAGGAACTAACAACATGGAAAAGAATAGTCTTGTGGACAGAATTCTGATTTAAACCCATGAAATACTTCATCTTGAGAAGAGTGCTGTGTGGAAATCACCAAATATCTCACAACTTTATTTCATCTGATATAGATCTGAATATCAACATAGGAAAACAGTCATGAGAAAATGAAAAAAACATACACACAGAACCAGCTAGAAATGTGACTCTTCTTATTTTAAACTACAGATGGACTAGGGTTAAGGGAATGTGGAAACAGCTTTGGTGCTAAGTTAACCAGAAATTGCCAGCATTCACAGTGGTATGCTAGCCTGGATGGTCTCTCCTGAAATGTTTACCTAGGACAACTGGTATTTGCTTGTAAAGGGAAAGAATGATATTTCAGAAAAACCCAAGAAATGACCATGTGGTCAGTTTCATGGTGATGGCTACTGTGTACTGTGTAGGTTACCTGGGTCAAGATTGGTCCAGCCCAGAGTGCATGCTTTGTTCACACTCAAAGTGGCTCACAATGACATGTGCTTCACTGTCAGGACCTTTATTGTCAGGATGCTCTGTAAAGTCCCTCATGTCCCATGAAGCAGAGAAAGAACAGAGGTGCCTCTGGACTGCAGGAGAAAGGCATATTGCCAGACAATATGCTGTGGAGGGAGGGAGGTTGCAAACTCCTTTACTATGGATATTTTCTCCTTTGAATTGGATTCTAGAGTGTCAGGCATTTTTTTTTTTAAGTTTGGTATTCCTAAGCGAAATTTAGTTTCTAGGTTTCTTTTTTTCCCCCATAACCTATTCTTACCTTTCCAACTCAAGCATCCACATGATATTTAGACTTCACCTAAACTTTGTGATACAGACATGCTCTTGAGGTTGGTGGAAAATATTTTTGGAAGCAAGACCCTTCACACAGTTGGCTCAGGCCATTTTAAGGACGAAGGCTCTGCCTGGTCCTCCTGGTGATGGGGATTTCTTTGAAAGTCTCTTGTATAGCTCATGAAACTTTAAAAAGAATGAGCTTTAACGAGTGCTTGACCATACATCTTCCTCTGTGAGTTCTTGTCCCAGTGGGCAGGCAGGTCAAGGTCCCAGAACTGAAACTTGATCTTAAAACTGACCATGGAAATATGGTCTTAGGCCCTTCTTTTAATGTGTGTACTTCATCTGTGAGAGACTCACTGTAGCAGAAGTGGATTTGAAGAAGACAGACCTTGACCAAAGATGCAGAAATGCAATATTGGAATCCTTGTACCCAAAATCGTGCCATCACTGATGTCATGCTCATGCTGGCATGCAGGAGGATGCCATCTGTCTCTTTGAACCTTATTAAAGAAGGCAATGCTAGAGGAAGACTGTCAGTCACACAGAGAGCAGGCGCTGGAAACTCAGCACTATGGCTTCTTTGAGAGCTGTTTCCTTTTCTGGTCTTGGACAAGGCTGCTTTAGGACACTGCTAAAACAATAAAACCTTTAGATTTTGGTGAAAGAAAAAAAGAATCTCTGAGAAGGATGTTGTTGGTACTGAGACTGTAAAAGAGGAAGATTATATTCAAGTTTTTCCCAGCACTTCATGAATTTTGACTTTTAAATTTTTTTAAGGCCTTCCTTATGATGCACCTACTGGGATTCACTGGGCTCATGCTCTAGCTCCTCTCTGAACTGGCAGCAGCCTGCTGTGACTATAGGGACTTGCTGTCATATTTCTTGTTAATATGTGTTCTTAAGATGAGTATGTGAAATGTTTTTGATTGGGGAGCTAGCACATAAAATGGATGTATCCTTGAACAATACAGCATATGGATACTGAAAAAGAGCAACTAGTTAATATTTAACAATTAAATATTTTCATGTATGCCCTGCTGCTCAGAGAATCAGAAGCAATAAATAAGAAGTTAAAATATTATCTACTATAGCTAGAATGGGAGAGAAACACAGATCAATATATTCAGTATTGGTTACAATATAGATGCCCAAAACCATACCATTATTATTATATCCTCCAAAAATAAATTATTTGACTTCTACCATCACAAATGATGCCTCATATAACAAATTCTGCCTTAACCTACTTAATATTCTTAAGTCCTAACAGTGTATTTAGACCCCTTTTATGTTTACCATTAAATAGCAAGAAGGGAAGCTTAAGTTTTTAAGATCCCATATCACTAAACACTCACAAAAAGCAAGACAAATTGGTAAATTTTACATTATAGTATATAGTTATATGCTATATTATATACTATGTATTGATAAGTCATAAGTGATTAACATGAATCTCTTTCTTTTAAGATGACATATACATAGTAGAAAATCTTTGGGGAAATGCTTGAGGGTGATAGACACAGAAAAGCATTACACAGAAATCTCTAACTAAATTAGATGACTATGCAGATAGAAATGCAAGGAAAAAAAAACAAAACTCAGAAAATGTTCAGAGTAGAAGCAAACCATTTTCAAAAAGTAAAAGAGGGAAGAGAATAAATTAAGGCAACACTTTGTCAAGGGACACCACCTAGTAGGCACAACAAAAGTTTACATTATATTGCAGATTATACAATGTGGCTGTGTCCTGCATACATGGAGACTATGTGCACTGAGTCAAGTTCTAACATGGTCTAAAGTCTACCTGATATAATGAATCAGGCATTTGATAATCTTTTCCAGTTTTTGTCAGGACCAAAAATTAAGTAAAATGTTGTGTGAATCCTAACATCATTAAATGAATAGATTTCATTGAGAAAGACATGTGACAAAAACAGATTTAATGAGTGTTTGATGCTTTGCAAGAGGACTGGAGTGCAGTTCCTCTCCTACATCCGTGGTTTAATACAATTTACCAGCTGCTATTTACTACAATGGAGACAACAGCAACAAATTAAGGATCACCCAAGTTTCGGGAAATGGTAAAATGCATTTTCACCTTGAAATATGAGGTTTGGGAATCGAGAGGGTTCATGATGGGTAGAGAGGATATTATCTTAGAAAAAGCTTGAGCATTCAAGACGATAAACATTAATAAATGTACATTTATAATGAAAATGCAAAATTATATAGATTTCTGAAATGTTTATATAAGAAAACACAAGGTAGAAAAGCCAGGCCATACAGTCACATTGTAATGTATGGTTTTCCATTAGAATCACATATTGTTTTTATAAAATCACATGGTTTTTTCCTTTGAATCATGGAATCTATGGCACTTTAGGTCTATTAGAAGTAGGTACATGCCTGAGAATTTAAGTTCATTATATTTTGCTTATGATATATTTATTGGCTAGAGAGAATAATGGTTAATTTGATTCAGTGGTAAACTTGTAGAGTTCTTTTATAAGTATTTATCTTCATTATTTTTATCCTCTGAGAAGTATTTTCATTTATGTTAATAGCATATTCAATTTGCTATATGTGTAGCTTATTATTCACTTATGCTTGAAGTGAGTGGGATGGGCCCTGGGTCTAGGGAAATGTAGAACATGTGTAAGACTAAGGACCTATTCTTTAGATGCTCTTTGCAGAAAAGCAGGCAAGGGCTGGTAGATGCATCTCCCCAAACACATGAAAGACATTGATTTTAAAAGTAGAGGGAATTGCCCTTAGCAGTTTTCTCCCTATAGAGTTACAAGGTAGATTTTCCTCTGAAAATTATCACTGTTATATTTTCAAATGTTTCACAAAATTGTTGCAAATCCTCTGTGATGAGTTCTTTTATACATTCAGAAAGAATCACTCTGTTGTTCCACCATTTTCCCACTGGGCTTCACTGAAAACTCATTGGAATGTGGAGAAGCACACTCACAGTCACCCTCCTATTTCTTTATTTACTGTAGAGATATTCCCTGCAAGGAGAAAGGTGAAGAGTTATTTCATACTAGAATGTCATTGCTTTGAGCTGCTCATTTTCAAATTTACTTTATCTTTACAAGCCACAGATCATAAACACAAAGAAAATAAAAAGTCCTCAATATTTAGTAGCTTATCTGATATATATTCTCAGATGGTCTCCAGTCACTGAGGTATCATTAAAAATAGAAATATGCCCTTAATGTGGTGATTCAGACCTTTAATCCCAGGACTCAGGAGGCAGAGGCCGGCAGATCTCCATGTTCCCAATATGCCTGGTCTACAAAATTCAGGACTGTCTATGCTATACAGAGAAACATTGTGTCAAACAAAATTAAAACAACAACAAAAAGAACCAAAACAAACAAACAACACTGCCACAACAAAATAAACAAATATAAATTACTGAACATGGCTTAACTTCCCCCAGAATGAACTGGAAATCATTATGACCTTAATTTATCAATGATGTTTGGAATGAACTTATGTCTTGATGTGTCACACATCCAAAAAATGAATTAGATGAGATTCAAGGTACTAGAGCAATTAATCCTTCTAAAGGTTTTACCTTGCCTATTTCATCAGAGACCTTGTACAATTTTCCAGAGCATTGCTTAATAAACAATTTCCTTTCCCATATTAATGGTTATTATGTCCCAAATTGATGATCATCTAACCTACATATAAAAGGAATCATTTCAATTTTTAAAACATCATGTAGGATTTCTATCCCACTTTAATGCTTTAACTATTTTTTCATTAATTAATTTATTCATCCATTAATTCTAAAATTTTATTCACTTTATATCCTGATCACTGAAATTCCACCTCCAGTTCCCCTCCTTACACTGTCCCTCTGCCCAATCCCCCTTCCTTTCTCCTTTGGGAAGTTGGAAGGACACCATGTAAATCCCCAAAGCTTGAAGCATCAAATCTCTGCAGGGCTAGGAGCATCCTGTGGCAGTGAGA
>JAPYYD010006901.1:0-10740 GCA_028551405.1 Uromys caudimaculatus
GGTAGTATTATGTCCATTTTTCTGAGGGTCCACCAAACTGATTTCCAGAGTGGTTGTACCAGCTTGCAATCCCACCAACAATGGAGGAGTGTTCCTCTTTCTCCACATCCTCGCCAGCATCTGCTGTCACCTGAGTTTTTGATCTTAGCCATTCTGACTGGTGTGAGGTGGAATCTCAGGGTTGTTTTGATTTGCATTTTCCTGATGACTAAGGATGTTGAACATTTCTTTAGGTGCTTCTCAGCCCTTCAAGTTTCTCTGTTTAGCTCTGTTCCCCATTTTTGATAGGGTTATTTGGTTCTCTGGAGTCTAACTTCTTGAGTTCTTTGTATATATTGGATATTAGTCCTCTATCAGACGTAGGATTGGTAAAGATCTTTTCCCAATCTATTGGTTGTCATTTTGTCAGTGTCCCTTTGCCTTACAGAAGCTTTGCAATTTCATGAAGTCCCATTTGTCAATTCTTGATCTTAGAGCATAAGCCACTGGTGTTCCCTTCAGGAACTTTTCCCCTGTACCTATGTGTTCGAGGCTTTTCCCCACTTTCTCTTCTATTAGATTCTGTGTATCTGGTTTTATGTGGAGGTCCTTGATCCACTTGGACTTGAGCTTTGTATAGGGAGATAGGAATGGATCAATTTGCATTCTTCTACATGTTGACCTCCAGTTGAGCCAGTACCATTTGCTGAAAATGCTGTCTTTTTTCTACTGGATGGTTTTAGCTCACCCATGGTTCTTGTACTCAGCCGTTCTCCAAGAGTTTCTTTGCAGTTGCTTACACAAGCATTGAGTGAGCACAGAAATCCTTATGCAGGGAGGAAGGGCAGACACAGAAGCTGGAGATGTGTGCCTGCCTTGAGTTCACTCACTCATAGCTCTGACTCGGTGGGAGTGTGCAGAGATGGGATAGCTGTGGTGCAGGGGAGGGTGGTATAGAGGCCGTTGCACTTTGATGTAGACTATCCAGGAACTGGGTGTGCATAGGCCTCTGGAAAGGTGCTCTGTACAAGATTCTGTTCTCAGGGAGAAAGAGCAAGGCTGTGTTCAGGGATTGGAGGAGGGGAAGCACTGCTGCGTAGTACTGTGTTGAGAAGATAGAGCACCATAGTAGATACAGTGCCTTTTAATTTTTCCAGTATGTGTCTTCCCTTTCATAAATGAGGAATATAAGATACCCCTCTCCAGTCTTTTACTGATCAGTGTAGAGTGAGCTGAAGCCCAAATTCAGCTTTGCCTCCAGTAGCAGACACCCTCACAGGACCAGTGTCTTGGCTACTGGAATCAGAGACAAAGCAATAGAGGCATACAGAAGAGCCCACAGCATCCGGGCTGTGTGCATCAGAACGTAATTATTGCCTCTTTACTGACTACAGTGATGCGGAGTCCCAGGAGTCACTGCAGGTTAGTGTCACTTGCCGTGAAGAATGACTTACAACCCAACATTAAACTCTGATGGTGAATAAGGGCATCCTAACAGGAAAGAACTTTCCCCCCAAACCTCGTAAAGCCAGGGCATGCAGAAGCAATTGAGCAAAAAATTAATCTTAGTTGAGACAGTCAGGCCTATAATCTCAGCTCTGTGGGAAGATGAAGTAGGCACATCACAAATTCAAGGGCAGTCTGGGAAATCTAATGAAATCCTGTCTCAGAATGTAAACAGAGGCTGGGGGTAAAACACCCAACATGCTTGGGGCAGGGCTAGGCTCAATCCCCTGTCTACTTGTCTGTTTGTGTCTCTCTCTCTTTGTCTCTCTGTCTTCGTCTCTCTCTGAACTCACTGATGCAGGGGAAATCAGCTTCAGCAGAATCAAGCATGGGACTTTGGGCTGAGCAAAACAGACTCTGAGACCCTGGGTTAGGATATTATTCCATAGGTAAGGGCTTTGGACTCAGAGATGAAGTGGTCTCCTAAGCCCGTGTCGGTACCTGGTCCCAGTGGAGGGCGGGATATGCATCCCACTTACCTTTGCTCAGGAGTCATGGCCTGGCCGCCTTCTCCTCCCTCCCTAAAAGCAATGTTACTGACTGCTGAGGTTGTTTGCTTTGTTGTTCCTTAATTGTCTTCATGTGACAACCTGGTAAAAGAGCTAGAAGATATTGGCTACTTTGGGATCTAAGGCAGAGGAAAAAAAACAAAAACCAGGAGAGAAACCAGTGTTGTGTTGATTTCAACTCTCAATACAGCCTAGAATCATGTGGGAAGAAGATTTCAATTGAAGAATTATTTGTGTCAAGTTGGCCTGTGGGCATGTCTCTGGGGGTTGTCTTGATAGTTAATCGATGTAATCCAGTGAGTGTGGAGTCTTGAATTGGACAAGATTGAAGAACTCTAGAGGCATAGACAGGCAGGTACCATGGGTGCAATCGGTACCCTCTTTACTTCCTACTGTGAACGTGACTACCTACTTGAATTTCTGCCTTGCCTAACCCAAAATGATGGGCTGTCATTTGGAGTTGAAAGCCACATGTAGTCTTGCTTTCCCGTGTCCTTGCTCATTAGGGTATCCTGTCACGGTGATAGAAATAAAAAGAGAGTAAGAATCAGAAACATTTAGGTGATAGCACTTGGTGCTGTTCCCTGTATTGCTCATTCTTATGCTGGGATAATAAGAGCACTCTCCTCACACGCATGCTTTGACAGTTAAGTGAGATACATGTAGACTGCTGAGCCCGGAGCCCAGGTGAGTGATTTAGATGCCAACACTGAAATGTACTATTATTTTTATTAGGAGATGGAAAAGTGATGCATTTGAACACCCAGTACCATTCAGGAGATGGTTCGATGTGAAGTTATTTTATCATACACGTGCTTGTGTGATGCTATATGATGAGAATGTTTCAGACCATTTATTTCTACTCACTGGATGTCCTGAAGTGTTTCGTTTAAACCGTCTCATCAGAGTTAATGGGACTGACCATTCTCCTTATTGCCATCAAGCAGGATGGCAGCCTTGATCTGTGCACTACCAGAATAATATCATTACCTTCCTCCTCCCTCCTCCAAATGGCGTCATCTCTGTCTTATCAAAGCTAGGCAAGATAGCACCATCATAGCAAGGAGGAAATCGCGATCTGGCTTTAGACACGCAGATTGATTTAATCAGCCTTCTTCTTCAGGGGAACCACATAGACTCCTTTTACAGACTTTGTTCTGAAACATAAAGCACACAGTGGTCCCTTTCTTGTTCCCAAGAGGAGCAGGCTGACTGTGCATGCGGAATAGTGTGAAGCATGGACCCCCCAACAGACATCACGGGGCGTTTCTCTGCTCTTCATCCAGCCAACTCCAGACTGCTTCCCACAGGATGGAGTCATGTTTTTTTAGAAGTGTTTTATCATCATGCTCTTGCCATCATCACCAAACTCTAGCCATGCTTTGATGGCCTCCGGGGGTGGAAGTGGAGATGGGGGAAGCAAGCTATCCAATGCTGCATTGCTTTCCAATTTTTAAGGTAGCTTGGAAATATGTAAATAGATACAAAAAGGTAGGACTACGTGCTACATTTAGTACATGGCAATTATAAAATTGTAAGCATTGAAGTCCTGAGATTTTTGTCTCGTCTGCACATGTGCACGCATGGTTAATGAATGTTCTGTTCCCTCTCACTGCATTAGCTGAAGCTTCGTTCCCCTCCTGTATTTCAGTTACAATTTCAACAAGCACCTTCTTTGACGGCCTGCTGGTGACGGGATTGTACACCTCCACAAGCACCCAGTCTTCTCAGAGCGTGGGAGGCCCCAGTGCCTTTGGATTTGGTAAGCTATCCTGTTTGAAGGAACTGTCAAGATTTTAAACAGTTTTGTCATCTGTTTTGTTTTGGAAACAATGTTTTAAAAGTATTTAGCTTTTGTTATTAAAAGGGAAAATAATGTAAAATCATTTGTACATGTTTGTGCTTGAAATCAGGTGGATTGAACTGCTGTGTAAATGCTCAGCTAACCATGGGCTTGCTGGACAGTGCCCTCCCTCCCTCCCTCCTTCCCTCCCTCCCTCCCTCCCTCCCGCCTCCTTAGCCTGCATGGCTTCTTCGCCTGTATCTATTATATTATCCCACTCTTTCTGCCCCTCACTGTCCCCCTTGTGCCCTCCGATCTTCCGAGAGCCCCCCCCCCCATTTATTCTCCGTTTGCCTTCTTACATGTACATCTCATGACTGGCCAGTCTCCTGCCTCAGTCAAGGCGTCTTCCTCCCCCCTCACGATCTGCTTTCTGGTTTCATGGCCTAGAAATAAATCCACAATTTTAAGTCTAGGTTCTGCATATCTGAGGAAACGTCACTATTAGTTTTTGAACCTGGCCTGTTTCACTAAACACAGTGCTTTTCAGCTGCATCCATTTCCCCAGATAGGTCATGACTTGACTTTACAGCCTGCATAAAAGGCCATTATGTATATGTACCATTTGTTTTCATTCCACTGCTCATGGACATCTAGGCTGGCTCTGTTTCCTGTGTTGTGACTAGCGCAGGCGTCACCAGGAGTGCGCACGCACCCCTGCGGTGCGCTGACCCGGAGCCGTTCTGGATACACTGACGAGTGACTATGGGACAGTTCTGTTTCAGGGTTCCCAGGAACCACCACACTGATGTCTGCAGTGGCTGCATGTGAGGACAGTCCCACCAATATCAAATGATAGTTACCTTTCCTGACATCCTGTCTGTCTCTCTTCTGTCCCTCTGTCTGTCTACTGCCACGGTTATACTGGGTTCTGTGGGGATTGTGTAGACTTCTGAGCTTTTCACTCAGTTTGGTAGAATTGACTTTGGCATTCGTGCATCATTCAGTTCTCACAAGTAGCGAATCCAGTCTGGAGGTGAGTGAAACGGTTCACAGGATTTAACAAGGAAGCACTGCACAGAGTGAAGCCAGCAGTTGTTGTTAAAATAATTTAATTCTATGGGTAGTTATAAAAGCATGTCACCTAATACTTAAGTTACTCAAGTACAGTGTTTTAAACCAGAGACCTGGCAGATTACTTCTGTGGAGAGGCAGAAGGCTACAGAGGGTCAGTAATCCCCGAGGATTCCCAATTTGGAAATCTCTGTGTTCCCCATATGTTGCAGTCACATCAACATGGGATTAAATAGGGTATTCAGAATCAAAAGTGCAAATTTAATATCTGCTTACGTAAGACCTAAAACCATTGGTCTTATGCTAAAATCATAAAACTATGAAGTGCTGTCTTTGCTGGGAGGAGAGCAAAGACAGAATTGCATTATCCGAGGGCACCTGGGCTCATGTTATTTATTACATAAGTACTTTTCTCTGCAGAAGCCTGTGTCTAGAACACAGGGGCTGAAGCTCCATCACTACTCTGCTTACCCGAGAGAATTTCCTCGGCCTTTGGGTTTAAAGGAACCCAGAAGCCCACTTTACTCTCAGGCTGGATTTGATATTGGGAATGTGTGCAATAGAAAAGTCCCCAGGCAGAACTTTAATCTGCTGACATCTACTGTTTTAAACATTGACGATTTGGGAATCTCACATTAGGCATCCAGATCAGGCTCACTTCCTAGTCCTCCCATGTCCACCCCTACTGTGTATCCTTCCCCCCCAAAGCCCCTACAGTTTTATTTTGAGTTGATTGTGTACTCACTGGGGCATGGTCAAACTCCTAGTGGCCAGCCCCCCAAGGGAAAGTGAGTTTTTCACCGCCTGCTCCCCCACCAGAAGCCATCAACAGTGGAGAGCAGGCCAGCTTGCCCATACCCATGCTACCACGGGTGCCACCGTGCAGCTGCTGGTGAGGGTCAGGGCTAGATCTTCTGTGCCCACAGATATCAATATGCCTTCAGTGGACAGCACAGACCACACGGCAGCATGGGCCACGGAAATCAGCATGGCCCTTTGACTGTATCAGAACCATCAACCCACTCATGGCCCTCAGAGGCTACACGGGCCATAGGCTTAATGTGGCCTCAGGTGTTTAGACATGTCACTCATATCCAGATGGCTCCCTGAGACCATCACTGAAGCATCGAGCAGTGGCAAAGAATGTGTGTATCCATGTGGATCTGAGGGTTTCTCAAGGCCTGGGACAGCAGCATGGATACCAACATGACCTCTGGTGGCATCACAGGTCACAGTGGTCCTTTAAGGAGGTTTAATCTAGAAAGGGAACCTTTCCTCATCTAGGTCCTCATTGCTGCACAGTGTAGGGGCAGTACCGCCACGTGGCTGGCGTGTTCAGAGTCTGCATAAGCTCCAGGCTGCTGCCACCACTTCACAAATACTGTGCCCCATTTTCCTACTTTCCCTGTCTCTCCATCGTGCATTCATTCATCATAATTGTGCCCGCAGCCTGCACTGTAAAGACAGGTGGGCTGGTTAGCTTCTGCTGCCAGTGCTGTGAAGGCCAGCAACCTCTGATACCTACTCTTAAGGCTATGTCTAAGACTATACTTGGGCAGAAATACTCTTCTTAAGTATAAATAGTTCACTTATTTAGCCCCACCCTTTTTGTGCTCTGCAGAGATGAAGGGTCTACCTATAATTGTGTCTATAATTTGTGCATAAATGTTGCCATTTTATTATAGCAGAACTCATAAGTGTGGCTTCCAAATTTAGCTGATAAATATTTAAGACATCCAGTTCAATGTGACTTTTAGAATAATATTTGTATTAGGTATGCAATGTAACTTCCAGGTTCTACCCTAGTACAGTCAGTTTCAAAAACTCTGGAGTTGTAGTTTATAATTTTTAAAACTCCTTAGATGATTCTTCTTAATTTTTAAAGTAATTAATTAAAAATGTGTTTGTAGTTCCAGTTATCTTTCTTAGTTACTTTTCTCCTCACAGTGATAAAAAGCAAGCAAGCAAGCAAACAAACCCATTATGAAAGCAACTCAAGAGAGGAAGTGTTTCTTTGGGGTTATGATTGGAGGGGTTCTTCCACCATGAAGGAAGTCCTGGTGCAGAAGCCTAAGGTATCCAGCCAGACGTTGTATCATCAGTCAGGAAGCAGGAAGGCAAAGTGCTGTGCTCTACGTGCATTCTCTGTCTGGTGCCATCTAAGAGATATTGTGGTCTGTCAAAGACCCAATCCCACGGGATGATGTGGTCCACTTTTAGGGTAGCCCCTCTACCTCAGTTTACCTAATCAAGAGAGTACTTCACAAGTATGCCCAGAAGCTTGTCTTCCATGTGATGCTAGGTTCCATCAAGTTGACAGTATTAAAAACCATAGTCGCCCAGGCTGTTCTTGACTCCTGGTAATGCTCTTATCTTAGCATGCCAAGCACTGGGAGTACAGTGTGAGTGATCAAGCTGGAATGACACACTGCTGGACCTTCACACACACACACACACACACACACACACACACACACACACACACACATTTACATATACCATATGTGTGTTATATGAATGTGTATGCATATTACATACACACATATACATATAATACAGAACACATCTGCACAGTTCTAGGATTACTCCAGATGAGATGAAACAGAAACTGGGGTAGGAGTGGAGAGAGGAAACCTAGAACTCATTTTTTCAAAAACAAATGCGCTGGGTGATTTTAATGACCGTTTCCACTAGTCTAGCCGATCGACAGTGGTTAAATGACCGTATACAAATGTAAGAGCAAGTAGAGGAAATTTATGGAATATGACATTTAAGAGCATTTCTGTTTTGTAGTAGCTGAAGGATCATGGCAGGATGAGACTGAAGTAATGTGGTATTTATTCTTTGCTGCAGAGCAAAAGAGCAGGAAATTATACTGAATGCCTAATTTGCCATTAGTCTCCGACTGTTTGGATGGTATGATAAGTGTGGTTTGCTTTGCATTTCCAACGTATCCTAGGGTTAGCCTGGGATATGTTTAACTAGCTATGACCAATAAGGCAAAGCATATAGCTGAGTTTAAATAGATATTCAGGCAGTCTTTTTCCTACTTAGAGTTAATTTTAATTGTATTAATTACACTAAAGTTCCAGCTACTCTCTTGAATATCAAATGCACATCAGAGAAGCCCAAATTAGGCCCTAATTATTCTTCAGATACTGTTGTAGAAACATAATTCTACTAACATAACTACAGCCTTTTGTGCAAAACCAGAATTCTTTAAATAAAATGCATGCCTCACTGACCAAAAATAGACAAATGCCTAATAGCCAGAAATACATAAAAACAATAGCCACGCAGAGACAGCAGTAGCACAGTGGTGCCTGGTTTGAAATGCCTCCTTTTGCTTGTCAGCCGAAGAAAACATGCTGCCCTGGGGAAGTGTGATGCTTAATTATGGGTTTCTCTTTGTGTATCTCAGAAAAAAAGATAAGAAAAGCATTTCCCTCTTGTCTTTGGCTCTGAATTCCAGCGCAATCATGTAAATCTTCAAGGCTTATTGTAGTTGCTCAATGAAGGGATATTTGAATATTCTTTCATATAAAATTGTTCCTTTGCGAGAGCTGAAATTCATTTCACTCAATATTTAATATTCTGGCTCTAAAAGCTAGAAATTTTACTCAATTTTTGATATTCTGGCTCTAGGATCTGAGAAGCAGACTGGCACGTCTGATGCATAGCGACTACACTTGCAGCTAAGCCTCTGTAAACTTCTGCTCAGCCATCACATCTGACACGTTAGCAGTTGTTCCATTAAATGTTTAGAGTTCCTAGTATCTTTCACTACTCTCTGGGTTTTGGGGTACTAATTAGGCATTTAATCATTTAAGTTATAAAACTTTTAAAATGGTAAGATTTGATGAAATCCAAGTTTGGGGGTTAAAGGCTGTAGTGAAGAGATATTGAAGTATGTTCTTAGTCTTTTTCTCTTAAGAATTCTTTGAATCATTCTAGTGGATATTAATTGACGATTATAAATTAGCTCCAATACTACCTTTAAAATATTAGCTTTGGCGAGGCCCAGGCATGCCAGGAAGCACCAAAACATCACTGGGCACACCAGCCCAAGCCAGGCAGGGTGGTTCAGGAAGCAAGCAAGTGGGTGGTGGATAAGGGAGAAAGAAGTAAGCAGATAGATGGTGGAGAGAGGGAGGAGGAAGAGGAGCCAAGTGGTTTGTGTGCTTTGAAGAAAGGTGGAACAGGAGACGCTAGGGCTGTTGCAGTTCTTCCTCCTTCGGAAATGGTGACTTACACTGTCCATCAATAGAGCCAGAAACAAACACAAGAGCCAGTGGTCCCGTGCCTTCTTCCCTTGAGAAAACCGACCACTGTGTGAGTCACTGTGCCTCCCAGAGCTGCATCCTCGCCCAGGAAGAAGAGCAAGCCCTGCAGAGTGGAGGCCATGGCTGACTGGCATGCCCTGCTGTGCTTGCTTCCCATCCCTGGCCTGTCTGCTCACCTCTCTAGTTGGTTGTGGCTCAACCATGAGACTGGACGACTCCATGTTGAAGTACAGCTTTTCTGTGCTGGGTTTAACTTTGACCAGGGATTTACTTCCTAGGGAATCTTTGGGTTGAACAAATATTTAACCATCCAACTTTCAAAAGAAGATGCCATTGCTGACACAGCACGCATAGGCACAACTGCGATGAGCAAGTGTGAGACAGAGAGATGGGAGAGACAGAGGTATAATGATCTGTGCGCTATGAAGAGAGGCAGAACTGGGGATGTGAGGGTGCTGAGGGACGGCCTGATGTGAGTAGTCTGGGCTGCATGAAGCCATGGAGAAGTCCCAGCCCGTGCTGCTGCCCAGGGCATCGTATGCGTCCGTGGTCCTGCAGCAGCAGGGTTCTGTGTCATTATCATGCTGCTTATCACCAGAGGACATGTGGATGGCTATGTAGGAAGCCATGATCAGAGCTGGCTCTACCCCTTACCAGCAGTGGCACTCGGGTGAGCTGGCCCTGCTAGGTGAGCATGTCCCTCACTAGGGACGTGCGGAACAGTTAGCCTCTTGTGGGCTGCCACAGACAGGAGTGCTGGCCCTGCCAGTTGCCTAGGCAAAGTGGGAGTGTGGCCCTGGTTGCACAAGTATAGGAGAGCTGGCAGGCAGACCAACTAAGATACCACCCAGGCCCAGATCCAGGGCTTTGAGTGGGTCTACCCCAACATCTACGCCATCTAGGAGCTGCTGGAACGTGAAGGGCCAGTTCCTGCAGAATTACAGCTGCAGGATCTCCATAGCACAGGCAACAATAGGATATCTGAGAGGAATCCCAGGGAGGATTCAGTATTGACATTGTAGCAGAAGCCAGAGGCCTGGAACCAGACAATGACCCATGGCAAGGAACATTTCTGTGTGAAGCTGTTTGAACAACAGGGTGTACTGTGGGACACATTATGACTTACTACAGCTTCTATAATGGGATGGTTTCTTTGTTTTGTTTTCTTTAGGGGGAAGGTCATAGGGATGCAGGGTAAATATGGAGGAACAAGGAGATGATTGAGATTAGGGTGCATGATGTGAAATTCACTAAGAATCAATTAAAAATGTTAAAATATTAGATTAAAAGTTCTTAGCTTCAGCCTCACAGTGCTGGTGCACTCTTTTAATCCCAGCCCTCAGGAGGCAGAGGCAGGCAGATCACTGAGTTTGAGGCCAGCCTGGTCTATAGTATGAGTTCCAGGATGGCTAGGGCTATACAGAGACCTGGTCTATCTAAAAAAAAAAAGAATAATAACTTCATTATTTGACTTTGAAAAATATGATTTGACAATAAGTTATATTTACAAAACAAAGTATCTGGGTTTTTTTTAATTTTTTTTTTTATTTTTGATACTTTATTTACATTTCCAATGTTTCCCCTTTTCTGGGTCTCCTCTTTGGAA
>JAPYYD010006902.1:0-10740 GCA_028551405.1 Uromys caudimaculatus
ACCCAGGGGTCTTGTACCATTGCACCTGGAAGGGTAAGGATGGAATGCTCTCAGAATATTGGCCCTTGATCGCCTATTCACTCATGACGGAATTCGCTTGATCGAGCCTGGTTCTGTGCTTTGATACCACTGTAGGGAGGTGTGGCCTATTTAACCCAGCTGACCCCCCTCTCCTTCTTATTTGAAAGAATAGGGGGAGATGTAAGGAGCGGTTAGAGTATTCGCCATTACCAGATGGCGCTGTTACTTTAAGAAAACTTGTGGATAGCGCAGGGTGGCTCACCCGAAGCGCCTGCGCATTAAGGGTGTACGTGACTAATCACCGCCCACTCCCGGGGCGTGCCAATCAGTGGAGGACACGCTGCCTCAGGGCTATATAAGCAGCGCCATTCTGGGGCCCCGGGTTCCTCCTCTATCAATGGCTGAATAAAGCTGAACTGCAGACGGAGCCTATGTGTCGCGTGTCTTCTTGCCGGTAGATAAACCCTTAGCCAGACTAACCAGAGGGCACAGAGACCGTATCCAAATTAACAAAAGCAGAAATGAAAAGGGAGATATAACAAAAGAATCTGGGGAAATTCAAAAAATCATCAGATCCTACTACAAAAGCCTATACTCAACAAAACTGGAAAATCTGGATGAAGTGGACAAGTTTCTAGACAGATGACAAATGCTAAAATTAAGTCAGGATCAGATAAACCATCTAAGCAGTCCCATAACCACTAAAGAAATAGAAGCAGTCATTAAAAGCCCAACCAAAAAACTCCCAGGACCAGATGGGTTTAGTGCAGAATTCTATCAGATCTTCAAAGAAGACCTAATGCCAATACTCTTCAAACTATTCCACAAAATAGAAACAGAAGGAACACTACCCAATTTCTTCTGTGAGGCCACAGTTACACTGATACCAAAACCTCACAAAGACCCAACAAAGAAAGAAAACTTCAGACTAATTTTTCGATGCATCGAATATCAATGCAAAAATACTCAATAAAACTCTCACAAACCAAATCCAAAAATACATCAAAATAATCATTCACAACTATCAAGTAGGCTTCATCCCAGGAATGCAGGGATGGTTCAATACCTGGAAGTCCGTCAATGCAATCCACTACATAAACAAACTCAAAGAGAAAAACCACATAGTCATTTCATTAGATGCTGAAAAAGCATTTCACAAAATTCAACATCCCTTCATGATAAACATCTTGGAAAGATCAGGAATTCAAGGCCATACCTAAAAATAGTTAGAACAATATACAGCAAACATGTAGCCAATATCAAACTAAATGGAGAGAAACTTGAAGCTATCCTGCTAAAATAGGGGACTAGACAAGGCTGCCATCTCTCTCCCTATCTATTCATTACAGTACTTGAAGTTCTAACTAGAGCAATCAGACAACAAAAGGAGGTCAAAGGGACACAAATTGGAAAGGAAGAAATCAAAATATCACTATCTGCAAATGATATGATCGTATACTTAAGTGACTCGAAAAACACCAGAGAACTGCTACAGCTGATAAACAACTTCAGCAAATTGGCTGGATATAAAATTAACTCAAACAAATCAATAGCCTTCCTATACTCCAAGGATAAACAGGCTGAGAAAGAAATTAGGGAAATGACACCCTTCACAATATTTAAAAACAATATAAAGTATCTTGGTGTGACTATAACCAAACAAGTGAAAGATCTGTATAACAAGAACTTCAAGTCTCTGAAGAAAGAAATCAAAGAAGACCTCAGAAGGTGGAAAGATCTCCCATGCTCATGGATTGGCAGGATTAATACAGTAAAAATGGCCATCCTGCCAAAAGCAATCTACAGATTCAATGCAATCTCCGTCAAAATTCCAACTCAATTCTTCATAGACTTAGAAAGAGCAATTCTCAAATTCATTTGGAGTAACAAAAAACCCAGGATAGCAAAAACTATTCTCAACAATAAAAGAACTTCTGTGGGAATCAGCATTCCTGACCTCAAGCTGTACTACAGAGCAGTAGTGATAAAAACTGCATGGTATTGGTATAGTGAAAGGTAGGTAGGTCAATGGAATAGAATTGAATAACCAGAAATGAACCCACACACCTCCGGTTATTTGATTTTTGACAAAGGAGCTAAAGCCATCCAGTGGAAAAAAGACAGCATTTTCAACAAATGGTGCTGGGTCAACTGGCGGTCTACATGCAGAAGAATGCAAATTGATTTATTCCTATCTCCCTGTAGAAAGCTCAAGTCCAAGTGGATCAAGGAACTCCACATATAACCAGATAAACTGAATCTAATAGAAGAGAAAGTGGGGAAAAGTCTCAAACACATGGGCACAGGGGAAACATTCCTGAACAGAACACCAGTGGCTTATGCTCTAAAACGAAGAATCGACAAATGGGACCTCATGAAATTGCAAAGCTTCTGTAAGGCAAAGGACACTGTCAATAGGACAAAATGGCAACCAACAGATTGGGAAAAGATCTTTACCAATCCTACATCCAATAGAGGGCTAATATCCAATATATACAAAGAACTCAAGAAGTTAGACTCCAGAAAACCAAATAACCCCATCAAAAAATGGGGAACAGAGCTAAACAGAGAATTCTCAACTGAGGAAATCCATAGGGCTGAGAAGCACCTAAAGAAATGTTCAACATCCTTAGTCATCAGGGAAATGCAAATCAAAACAAGTCTGAGATTCCACCTCACACAGGTTAGAATGGCTAAGATCAAAAACTCAGGTGACAGCAGATGCTGGCAAGGATGTGGAGAAAGAGGAACACTCCTCCATTGCTGGTGGGATTGCAAGCTGGTACAACCACTCTGGAAATCAGTTTGGTGGACCCTCAGAAAATTGGACATAATACTACCTGAGGACCCACCTATACCACTTCTGGTCATAGACCCAGAAGATGCTTTGTGGGAACAAGCCTGTCACGGTGGAAAGATGTCTCATGTGTCTGTCCCGGGTGCTGAGGCTCTGGGTGGGACAGGAGGCACACAGGAAGTGGCCGAATGTTTTCCCACACAATCTGATGGTCAGGTGGGGGCTGTGGGAAGCCTTTGTGGGCCCTGCCCATGGGTAGGGGAGGGGACCATTCTCGGGGAATGCACAGCTGCCATCTCCGTGGGTTCTCTAGCCCTGGGCACCACCTTCGCCACAGTGTGCCACAAACAGGCTAGCCAGAGTGTAGTTGGGATTCCCAGTGACCGGATTTCAGCGACTTGGGGCGCCGGGATTGCTGCTTAGGCTTGGGTGAATGAGTACCATCTTGGAGTACTGGGAAGCCCTTGGCAAGAGATTAGACGTGGCTCCTTAATCGAGGGCTTTATCCCTAACTTCCAAAGGTGGATGGAGATGAAGAGACAGTCCATAATTCTAAGACATTTATTTTCATTGTGGAGAGTGACATGGATGGAATTGTACCTCCTGAAGTTCTGGGAAGGAGCATGGCTAAGTTTCCAGGTGTTTCATTAACCTGGGGATTGCTTGGAGCTGTGTGGCCATGCTGCTACCTGAGGAGGGGTGGTATATGACCTTGACTGGAGCCAAAAGCCTCCCGGGAGTGTTGGCATAACGTTTTCCCGTCGTTTGCAGATTTTACACCTGTGCTCAACTGGGTGCCAGATTGCCTGTCACAGATCACTGCCCCACAATGCTCCAACATGTAATTAGGACACGTGCTCCACTATCTTCATAGCAGCCATATTTATAATAGCCAAAAGCTGGAAACAACCCAGATGTCCCTCAACAGAGGAATGGATATAGAAAATGTGGTACATTTACACAATGGAATATTACTCAGCTATTAAAAACAATGACTTCATGAAATTTACAGGTAAATGGATGGAACTTGAAAATATCTTCCTGAGTGAGGTAACTCAGTCACAAAAGAACAAACACAGTATGTACTCACTGATAAGTGGATATTAGCCCAAAAGTTCAGTATACCCAAGATTCAATGCACAGCAGCCGTTGGACTGAGGGTGGGGTCCAGGATGGAGGAGTTGGAGAAAGGACTGAAGGAGCTGAAGGAGTTTGCAGCCCCATGGACGGAGCAACAGTGTCAACTGGCCAGACCCCCCCGGAGCTTCCGGAGACTGGACCACCAACCAAAGAATACACATGGAGGGACCCATGGTGCTGGCCACATATGTGGCAGAGGAGGGCCTTGTTGGCCATCAGGGGGAGGAGAGGCCCTTGGGCCTGAGAGTGTTAGAGGCCCCAGTATAGAGAATGCCAGGGAGGGAAGATGGGAGTGGGTGGGTGAGTAGGGGAATACCCTCATAGAGGCAGGGGAAGAGGGGATGGAATAGGGAGTTTCCAAAGGGGAGTCCTGGAAAGGGAAAAACATTTGAAATGTAATAAAATATCAAAAAATAGATTTTCTAATTTTTATTAATATCACAGCCTTAGATTTGGTAATTTTATAATAAATTATGAAATAAAATGGTCTTGATCTCTGATCAAAATCATTCTCTTTTCAAGTTGTTCTTTTTAGTTCTTTTCAAGTTGTTCTGGCTGGTTTTGTGTATCAACTTGACACAAGCTGGAGTTATCACAGAGAAAGGAGCCTCCCTTGAGGAAATGCCTCCATGAGATCTAGCTGTAAGGCATTTTCTCAATTAGTGATCAAGGGTGGGAGGACCCATTGTGGGTGGTACCATCCCTGAGCTGGTAGTCCTGGGTTCCTTAAGAAAGCAAGCTGAGCAAGCCAGTAAGTAACATCCCTCCTTGGCCTCTGCATCAGCTTCTGCCTCCTGACCTGCTTGAGTTCCAGTTCTGACATCCTTTGGTGATGAAGAACAATGTATAAATGTAAGCTGAATAAATCTTTTCCTCCCCAACTTGCTTCTTGGTCATGATGTTTGTACAGGAATAGAAACCCTGACTAAGACAATATATAAATGTTATAATAAACTTGACAAACACTTTTTATTATTATATTTTCATTTTTAAAATTTTTTCCAGTTCAAATACATTGGTATTATATCCTTCCCCTCCCCAAAGTCCCTCCAGATCTTCTTCTTCTTAAGTTCTTTCTCAAAAATAAAACAAGAACCTAATACAACAACAAAACCTCTCCAAACCAAGACAACAAAATAAAACCACATCCAAAAATTAAAATGAAAATAAACCCACCAAACTGTAAGCAAATAAAATCACACACACACATAGACTCATGGGGGAGAGGAGACAGAGAGTGACAGAGACTTAGAGAGGGGAGGGAGAGAAAGAGACAGAGGGAAAGATACAGAGACATACAAAGAAAGACAGACAGACAGACAGACAGAGAAACCTGAGTCACAAATTGTATGCTGGTTAGCCATTCCTCAACATAAATTCTATCCTGATGTGTTTAATATACCCAGTGTCACTCTTTTAGAGAAACTGATTTTTCTCTCCTAGCAGGTATACATGACAGTTCAGTTGTTAACCTTCACTATAGTGGCAAGACTTTCATTCATTCATTCATATTTTTTAAAATACAAAAAATTAATTATAGTAAGGTAAGATAAAAACTATCATGCAGAAGTTGTGTAAGACAAATCAACAGAAAGAAAACAGTCTAAGAGAAGGCACAAGAATTAGAGACCCACTCTTTCACACATTTAGGAAATCTATTCAAATATTAAACTGAAACTTGTAATATGTCAGCAGAGGGCCTGGTACAGAACTATGCAGACCTCATGCATACTGAGTTAGTCTCTGTGAGTTCATATGAACTTTGCTTATGTTGATTTAGAGAGCCTTGCTTTCTTGCTATCCTCTTTCCTCTTTGGCTCTTATACTCTTTTTGCCTACTCTTCTTTGGGGTTCTCCAGGTCTGAGGGGAAGGATTTGATGGAGACATACTTTTTAGAGCTGAGAGTTCCAAGGTCTCTCTCGCTCTCTGCATAATGTCTGGCTATGGGTCTCTGTTCTTATCTGCTACAGGAGGAAGCTTCTCTGATGATGAGATTCACAGTTTTTAATGCCATATTGATGTTGTATATGTATTTTGTTACATTTTAATAATATATATTAATTAAAAGATCATTTCTAATATTACAATATTGTATCCTGCTATCTACTGAACACAGCATAATTCTCAATGTACTTTTTCTATTATTTTTTATCAGTATTTTGCAGAGTTCAGAACAAAGATTATTTACATTTTTCTGGATTTCTGTGTGAAAGTTTTGTAATTATTATGCTGTTGTAAATAGTTTTATATTTCAATTGTAATTGTTTATTTGTTGCATTTCATTATTAATTTTATAAGCTCTTTTTATAGATCTTTTGGGGTTTCTATTTAACAATAATGTGATGTTTAACACAGACTTTTTCCTGTGCTCTTATATACGTATGCCTTCTATGACAGCCTCTCCTTATTTCACTGCCTGATGCTCTAGCATGATCTTCAAGAGGACTCAAAAGGCAAAGCTTCACATAAGAATCTGGATTTCCTCTGGGTTGAATATGCGGGACAATAAAGGCTTTGTTGTAATTTTGACCTGTATAAGTTTTATATTTCATAAAATATATTTTGATCATTTTAGTTTTAAATGTTTCCTTTTAATCCTACTTTTCTGAAAGATCTTATGAGGAATTATAATTAATCTATGTGTTCTCTGTGTACCTTTTTAGTCACACATATCTATGACAATTAACATACAAAAATATAATGCTTCTTCTTCATGAACAGCTGTATTGTCACTCCGCTGAAGTTAAAACTTCAGGTAATAGAACTGGAGTTCAGACAGTTTAGGATCTGTCTCCTGTAGGATGCTGTGGTGGTTTCAATAGAGGTTGTGCTGGGCATTATGAGAAACTTAATAACCTAGATCTAGAACTCCTAGAGGTTAAAAGGACCTTATAACCACATTTAACTTCATAATTTTGACTGATACCTTAACCCTTTGATTGATTACTAGAGGAACACAAGGTATTGAACTGAGAGCTTCTGGCGTGTTAGGAAGATATGTTCTACAACTGAAATAAAGACTTAGCTCATAGCTTTCTTTCTCTCTTTCTTTCTTTCTCTCTCTCTTTCTTTCTTTCTTTCTTTCTTTCTTTCTTTCTTTCTTTCTTTCTTTCTTTCTTTTTAATTACTTTTATTTTTTTTACAGTCCAGTCATTACCCCCTCTCCTGGTCTGACCTCTCATAGTGCCTCATCCCATCCCCCCCTATCTCCAAGAGGATGACCCCACCCACACCTCCTCCACCAGACCTCCCTACTCCCTGGAGCCTTAAGTATCTCAAGGGTTAGACACTTCTCTCACTGAGGCCAGACCAGGCAGTCCTCTGCTGTATATATGTTGGGGGCCTCAAACCAGCTCTTGTATGCTGCCTGATTGATGGCTCAGTGTCTGAGAGATCTCAGGTGTTCAGATTAGTTGAGATTGCTGGTCTTCCTATGAGGTAGCCCTCCTCCTCATCTTCTACCAGCTTTTCCCTAATTCAACCACAGGAGTCCCTGGTTTTTGTCCATTGGTTGGGTGTAAGTATCTGCATCTGTCTCAGTCAGCTACTTGTTGGGCCTCTTGGAGGACAGCCATGCCAGGTTCCTGTCTGTAAGCACACCATAGAATCAGTAATAGTGTCAGGCCTTGGAGTCTCCCCTTGAGATAGATCCCAAGTCGGGCTAGTCACGGGACCTCTTTTCCCTCAGTCTCTTCTCCATTTTTGTCCCTGCAGTTCTTTTAGACAGGAACAATTCCGGTCAGAGTTTTTGACTGTGGGATGGGCACCCCATCCCTCCACTTGATACCCTGTGTTTCTGTTGGAGGTGGACCCTATAAGTTCCCTCTCCCCACTGTTGGGCATTTCATCTAAGGTTCCTCCCTTTGAGTCCTGAGAGTCTTTCAGCTACCAGGTCTCTGGTACATCAGGCTCGAAGATCAAGAATTGATAAATGAGACCTCATGAAACTATCTTAAATTTTAAAATAGCTGGAAGCTGTTGAGACTAATTCTTCCAGAAAGCAGTTTCACTCAAATTTTTTAAGTCACTGGCAACATTACCCATTTATATCATTGCTACACATCTGGAGGTAAAACCTGATCCCCCAATTAGATGACATATAACTGTGCTGCTTATGACATGAGCCATCATTTCGCCATGCAAACCCCAGGAAAGAATGTACAGCATGGGCCATGGTGATGCATATCATCACTACATGGGCTAGTTCCGTGTCTATGGCTGTGATAAAACACCATGACCAAGAATTCCTGTCCATAATAGTGGGAACAGCATGGTAACAGCAATAGACACTGCAACTGGAGCTGAGAGTGAGGTACTGAGAGCTTACATCTAGAATCTGAGGCACAAAATAGAGATTAAATTACAAAGAGTAGCAGTCTTTAAAATCATAAAGCCAACTTTCAGTGACATACTTCCTCCAACAAGTTCATAACTCTTAAACCTCCCATCATCTTGGTCCCTTCAGCTGGGGACCAAGTTTTGAAATGCCTGAGACTGTGTGGAATATTTCTCATTCAAATCATCACTCTGCCACACTTTGAATATTAGCTTCTGTTTCTCTTACCCAGTAGGAGAAAGCATTTCCAGATAATAGACTTATATCTCCAGATTTCACATCTGCCTCATCCCATATTTTGGGGTATCATGAAGCTATTTGTCTTCTTAGTCTTTTAGGCATTTGGTCAACCTCATTTTTTTATTTCCAACTTTTCTCAATGCCTTTAGACCAAATCTTAGTTTCAATTTGTTGTACTTTGGGGATATTTCTGTTGTGTGTGTCATATGGTAGAGACGAAACATTTGAGTCTTAGTTGTATAACAAACTGATGTTTTAAGTGTACTTACTCACAAATGGATAGTGAAAGTGGACAATTTTCCCTTACTGGTTTTCTTTGAGAAGTCTTATCTTTTTACTGTATCTTAATTTGTACTGTCAAAAAAGCATATGGCTAAATTTTTCTTCTGTTTCATACTCTCAATTATAGAATGAGATCTACAAATCTTCAAGTTCAACACATTACCCAAAGAGAGGCCTCAGTTTAATGCTCTCTAATCCTTTGTAGATTTATATTGTTCTCTGAAACATATTAATATAATCATAACAAATTGAAAAGAACTTTAGAGTAAATATCTATATATTTGCTATTCATATTTTACTGTCAATATTTTACCATATTTATTATATTAGGCATATAAATCAAATCATTTATCTATCAACTGTTCAAATAATTTTATTTTAATTGCATTTCAAATGAAACTTTTAACATCTCTACACTTCCCCCTTTATCCTGTTAACATAAATGTCCTTAAATACACCTCACCCTGGGTTGAAAATTCAATTTCACATTCATACAAACGTTATAAACAACAAGACACAAAAATTTGAAGGATACATGCACTAGTTTGAGATCAATATGTGTACCTCCATAAATGTAACTGTTACCATAGTATAAAACCCAGGCAGGGCCGTGACCCTCTTACAAATCTTTAGATACAGCATCAAATGTTGTCAATATTTTACTTTCTACCTTTGTGTTATAACTCTAACTGTTTAAGATTATCATATTTTAATTTAATCAACCATAATTGCTTCTGAATAAATTTTAATATTCAAGGTAGTTTATTGGGCATTTATTCTGTCTTTAGTACTCTGTTTGGTTCTGAGGCAAAGACAGAGGGCTTCATACTTGTCCTAGAATAGTTTATGACAGTCTGGAAAAAAAACATGTAAAAGAGGGATTCTGTACAAAGCAGTGATGAAAAGTGATGAAATATAGTGTCACAAAGGGAAGGAAATGAGGACTGAAGGAGAGGAACAGCTTCAAGTTTTGGAACTTGAGCAAGATATTGGTTAGGGAAATGGAAGTTAATTTATACATCATTGAAGACAGAGAAAATAGAAAAAAGACCTTTCCAAAACAGGGCATCTTGTTATGATTAGTTTACTGCTATTTGACAACCCAATGGCTTTCTTTTGTTTTCTTTTTACTCTCGGCGGGGGGCGGGGGGGAGTTGGAACATAAGATGCTGAAATTCTCTAATTAATTTAAGTTGCTTGAAATGTTAATGTGCTTCGACCTTAATTGTTATGAACATGATATATTAAAAATAAGAGCAACTGTGAATTTGTAGTTCCAAGATTTGGTTAAGCTCTCTCTCTCTCTCTCTCTCTCTCTCTCTCTCTCTCTCTCTCTCTCTCTCTCTGTGTGTGTGTGTGTGTGTGTGTGTGTGTGTCTGTGTGTGTGTGTGTGTCTGTGTGTGTGTACCACACATACCTCTGGAAGTAAGAGGATAACTTCGCCTTCCAACTTCTTTGACACAGAACCTCTTTGGCTTTTCCAATGGATTTGCCAAGCTAGCCAGCCCATGAGCTACTGAAGTGTCTCTTTTTTAGTTTCTCCTCTTGCTATGGGAACACTGGTGCTACAAATTAAAGTGCTCAAGCGTAAGGAGCAACCCCTTTACCCACTGGGTCATCTCTTCAGTTTTCAAAGCTTTGTAGTTTGTTGAGAAATCTAATACATTCACTTACCTGATTTGAAATGGGGTTTCATGTAGCCCAGCTTGGCCTCAAAGTCAGAATGTGCTGAGGCCTTGAACTCTAGGTTTTCATGTTTTCATCTCCCAAATATTCATATTACAGTTGCATATCACCATGTTTGACTTTTAATTTGTATTATTTTGCAGGAATTACAAAGATAATATTAGACTCCTATGTTTAAATGTCAAATTTATTTATTTATTTATTTATTTATTTATTTATTTATTTATTTATTTATTT
>JAPYYD010006903.1:0-10736 GCA_028551405.1 Uromys caudimaculatus
TGATTTTCCTGATAGCATAAAACTGTAAACATTGTACTGAGCTGTCAGAAAGCTGAGGTTTGAAATTCTTGTACATTTCATGTGACTTAAACCCATTTTTCTGAACTTGTTTCTGGCATTTTAGTACAAATATAAGGAAGCCTATGAAAAACAGAAGGGCCACCACATTGGAGCCCAGAGTGTTGAAGATGACCCCAGGATCATGTGTGCCATGCACGCAGGGAAGATTCACAGTGACAGGGAGTACAAGAAGGAGTTCCAGAAGTGGAAGACCAAGTTCAGCAGCCCAGTGGACATGCTGGGCTTGGTGCTGGCCAAGAAGTGCCAGACTCTGGTCAGCGACATTGACTACCGCAACTTCCTGCACAACTGGACTTGCCTGCCTGACCAGAACGACATCATTCAAGCAAAGAAGGCCTATGAACTGCAGAGCGATGTACGTAAAAGGGACTTGGGAAAAGAGATGAAGGAGGCAGGAATAATTGTTAGTTATTAAATCAGGGCCCTTGGGCATAGATGTGTGGCCTATGTACAACGCAGAGAAGTGTCATTCACAGTTAATACCTAGATGAAAAGCCCTAAGGAGGCCATATCTTTTATTTCCCAACAATTTTTTCATGTCATTTGTTATTTCTAGCAAATCAAACAGATAAGTAAATCTGAACATTTAAGAATAATTATCACCAGTTCCAAAACACTAAACAGTATGAGTCATTTATCACAGGATTAAAATGGAAAGAGATTCAACAAAAGTTCCCTTTAAATCTTTTCAATTATATACTTGTTTTAAAAGTTCAAATAATTATATTGTGGCATTTATAAATACTATTAATATAGAAAGTAGAAATAATTATGCTTTTATAAATTACTTTTCTCATCAGTATTAAAACCCCTGAGTCCTGTCAGAACAAAGTTCTTTGTGTAGAACCAATATTCCCCATGCTTCCCGCCTCTTTCCTCAAAACCCTTGGGTTTTCAGCTAGCAGGGGGTGTGTCTAACGTTCGGAACCCTTTGCTCTGACATCTTGGCAGAGTGTGTATAAAGCAGATCTGGAGTGGCTGCGTGGCATTGGCTGGATGCCCCAAGGCTCTGTAGAATTGACCAGAGTGAAGGGCGCTCAAGACCTTGTGAATGAGAGACTGTATAGGACACGACCGGAAGCCTTGAAGTTCACCTCCATTGTCGACACTCCTGAAGTCGTCCTGGCAAAAGCCAACTCCCTGCAAATGAGTGAGGTAAGAACCATTCAACTACTGAGCCTCCATATTTCTGGACGTAGTGTTCAGACGATGGTAGATAAAGCTGAGGAAACAGACTGTTCTCTTCAAAGAATTCCACTGAGGGTGCAAGTCTGAGGGTCTCTTGACGAGTCTAATGCAGTCACATTGAAAATAGAACTCTGACAAAGGAATGTGTCTTTCCCTTCTTACGGTGACTTTGACGTACTAAACTGAAAGGTCTCACTCTATAGCAATTTAAGGAATTAAATATTTAACTCTTATTAGTACTAAGACAGGGGACATGATGCTATATAATAGTGTAGCATTGCATGAGTCAAGATTTCCCAGACAAACAGATCCAAAGGGATCTATCTACAAATATATACGTAGAAAAAGAGATTACAACTTTAAGAAATTGGCTGGTGTCCTTATTCAGACTGGCAATTCCAGAATCTACAAGATAGATTAGCAGGTTGGACACCCAGGGAAGAATGACAGCTCAATGTTGGGTGATCTGCAGACAGAGTTCCTTCTCCATGGGGGAAGTGAGAGTTTTACAGCCTTCAACTGATGAATGAGACCCATCCACACAGTGGGGGGCATTTTGTGTTATTTGAAGTCTACTGAATAATGTCAGGCTCTATGTCTGAATACCACTGCGTATTCAAATTAAAGTACCAAATTAGCCATTATAAGTACATGTAGAAACATTTGACTTTAAGTAAAATTGTTGCCAAGGCTTAATGTTTCAGATATCCATTCTCTGCTGCCGAGTTAAAGTGATGTTTCCTCTTTGGTCCACAGTGGCTGTATCAGGAAGCCTGGAATAAGGATAAAACCAACATCAGTATTCCCTTGGACACTCCAGCGATGCTACAGGCCCAAATCAATGCCTTGCAGATTAGCAATGTAAGAAGAATAAGCATGGAGTGCAAATCTTTATCACATAGATACTAAGTAATGCTCATGGGTTTTAGTGCTATATTTTTTTCCTTAGTATCCATAGGTAGAAGTTCGGTCTTTTAAGAGGCTAGCATAGCTGCATGGCTGAGTGCCTAGACTCTAGATGTTCTCTCTCCATCTTCCCATAGCCAGTGTCTATGATTTAATTACTTCTATGGTCCTGGAAGTAATTAAATCCTAGTCAAGCACCTCCATGCTCAACAGCATCTACTGTCATCTCAGGCCTTCTGATAATATCTTTTACTTTGACATCCGAAAGTCAAGTAATAGACAAGGGAAATTTTTAATTATATTCAAAGAGCAAGAGGTAATGTTACATTCCCTCATCAAAAAACTCCTGAGTTTTGGGCAGTGGTGGTGCACACCTTTAATCCCAGTTTCGGGGAGGCAGAGGCAGGTGGGTGGATCTTTGTGAGTTCAAGGCCAGCCTGGTCTCCAGTCCTGGGACAGCCAGGGATACACAAAGAAACCCTGGCTCAAAAAGAGTGAATGGGGGCAAGGAAGAGAAGATAAGAAAGTTTGAGTTAAAGGGTAAAGGGGCAAAAATGAAAGGAAAATCCTCAACAGGTCTTCCTGGACTTTAATAAAGCACCCATGTACGTGGGCGGGGAGATATTTTCAAACACACATCAAGTTGTGACGAAGTAGACGTTCAGTCACTGGTACCACTGGATGCTAAGCTTTCATTTTTACATCAGAGGTTTCTTCTACCACAAAGTAAACATCCAACAGCAAAGGGCCCCAGAGATGAACGTCTTCCTTATACCACCTTTACCTCATGGGTCAGGATGTGTCTAGTATGTGTGTTGTCTTTATTTCCTAAACAAACCTGTGTTCTGACTCACTAGAAACTCTACCAGAAAGACTGGGACGAAGCCAAGCAGAAAGGCTACGACCTAAGAGCAGACGCCATTGAGATCAAGCACGCCAAAGCCTCCAGAGAGATCGCCAGTGAGGTAACTTCCTTCTGTTTGCTTTGGGGTTTTCTCCTCTGTAAAACAAAGACTTTGCTTCAAGAATCTTGTCTTCTTTTCATAATCCATGCAAACCATCACATCTTATCTTGGGCCGAAGACATTCTCTACTTGAAATATTAAAAGGGATAAAGATGTTACAGTTAAAAATAAGTGTGGTAGATATAATTTCTGCATTGATTACGAGCAACAACAAAATATCATAAAAACACTTTTAAAATTTTGGATGAAAATTCAAGAACCAATGCAATGTCATTTTAATGCCCCAAATATTTCTGGCATTCTGGTATAAGTGATGATCATTCTGTACACCACTTAAGGCTGAAGCCATATTTTATATCAAATATCATATGCTAGAGGCTTATGTATAATATCTCAGCATGGTTTCAAGTTCACTTCTTGCTAATTTAAAATTCACTAGCAGTAACATAATCCTCTAAATTGCCCCATTCTCCCAGCTCCAACTTTTAAACACTCCTTCCTTAAGCTGGGCATACTGGCACATGTCTTTAATCCCAGTACTCAAGAGGCAGAGGCAGGTGGATCTCTGAGTTCAAGGCTAGCCTGGTCTACAGCGTGTGAGTTCCAGGGCAGCCAGGGCTACACAGAGAAACCCTGTCTCAAAAAATAAACAAACCAACCAAAACCATAACAAACCACTCCTTCTTCCTCTTCCTCGGCCCTCTCTTTGCCTTATCTGTACACATAGCTGCTTCCTCCTCCTCTGTCCTCAGTTTCACCTCTTAACCACCAGTACCCACACTTTAATCCCAGTTTTCTCCCTTTGATCCAAATATTTCCAAGTTGTCTAAACACAAGAAAGAAAAGGGCACCATCTCCCTCCAGAGCTTATCAGGTGAAAGCTCTCATCCACAGGCCTCTCCTGCTTGCTTGCTTAATGAAAGTGTATATGTTTCTTCCCATCTCTAAAATCATGCTACCTAAGGTCCCTTCAGCGCCCTGGGGGTCTGTCTGACTGAACCCTTCACCTCCCAGCAACCTTATGTCTTTCTTTTGGATTATAAGATATTGTAGGGTCTAGCTCACAACCACAGTAGGAGAATTAACTGTGATATAATTGCCACTGCTTATTTTTGAATGTAAAAAGATTCATCAGTTTGGTACGGATAAACCTCACACATCGGAAGCTCTTGTAGTAGGTCTGGCAAACAGTGTTTGCTCAGAAATGTTAGGTTTTTACATTATTTTAACTCACCAGAATGTTTTCTTCCTGATCCATTCATCTGCCTAAAATAGTCCTGATTTCTTTTAAACTGAAATATATAATAACTTCCAGTGTTGAGCCAGTTTACATTAAGATTAAGACTCTGAAATCACTTAAAGAAAAATATAAATATATTATTTGTCTTTTTCTGTTTTGTTTTGTTTTTTTTGCCCCACGATTTTAGTACAAATACAAAGAAGGTTACAGAAAGCAGCTAGGCCATCATGTGGGTTTCCGTAGCCTGCAAGATGACCCCAAGTTGGTATGGTCTATACACGCTGCTAAGATCCAGAGTGACCGAGAATACAAGAAAGCCTACGAGAAGTCGAAAGGCATTTACAACACACCCTTGGACATGATGTCGATTGTTCAAGCCAAGAAATGCCAAGTCCTGGTCAGCGACATTGATTATCGCAATTACCTGCACCAGTGGACGTGCCTGCCGGACCAGAACGATGTGATTCAGGCTAAGAAAGCCTACGAGCTGCAGAGCGATGTGAGTGTGTGTTAGTCTCCAGGGAGATGGAATGTGTGCATTTAATTGTAGTGTGTGCTCCAGAGGCATCCCTCAGGCAGCAATCGTAATAAGACCTAAAGCATTCTGCACAGTAATAATAGAAGCCATCCCAACATTTTCTATCTTGTAAAGGATTCTCGTTGATGATGGCAGGATCCTATTCACCAAGATTTAGAAAAAAATTCAGGCTTATTCTATGTAATTGAATAGAAAATTTCAGTCCCACTGTTCTGACCTTTGCATGATCCGATATCCACGTTTCAGAAACAGATAAAAGCATAGGGAAATATTAATTTAATTCAAGTGACACATAGAAAATAATATGGCGTTATTTCCTTTCTATACATACATCTAAAGGGCTCCTTGCCTAATATTCCTACAGCTGTTATTCTCAGTGGCTCATGAAAGGCACCTCAAGTACTAAGCACAAAATCTCAACCTAGTACAAAAGCAAAACTATGTGCCAGTGCCATCTATGGTTCTACCCACTGCTGTCCCTCATCCCACCAAGTGCCACCTGTGAGCTCTGCTCTTGTTCCCACAGGACACCGTGACCAACTCCTAAAGACAGGTGGCAGAGACATAACATGCAAAGGTTCAAGTTTAATCTAAATGATGTCTGGCTGACGTAAGCAGGGCTTATTGTGGTCTTTCAATGCCAAGCTCTCCTGGCTAAGCTGTGTCTTCCTACTGTGTGTTTCTCTCCTCCATTTAGAATGTGTACAAGTCAGACCTGGAATGGATGAAGGGTATCGGATGGTTGACAGAGGGTTCCGTGGACGTGATGAGAGTGAAAAATGCTCAGAATCTTCTGAATGAAAGGTTGTATCGCATAAAGCCTGAGGCCTACAAATTCACGAGCATCGTCGACACTCCAGAGGTGATCCTGGCGAAGACCAATGCTCTGCAAATCAGTGAGGTAAGCTGGTGTGGTTATGCTTCCAAGACAAAGCTCAGTCAAGGGGAATTCGGTTTGTGAACTTCAAATTGCCAGTATCTCGAGAAGTAAGATCTGGAGCACAGATGTTCACAGTCATTTAGCCATCTCTGTCAAAACAACTGGCTCCAGATTCTGACACAGATTTTAATTGCATTTGAAGACGCAAACTAAAATGCTGCTTAACACTTTAATCATAAAATTGTCACCTATTTATGACTATTTAATCATGACATGGACTGAGAAGTCCCAGGGCAGTTCCATCTTCAGACATCATGACAGTTATTTTGGCTAATAAAGCAAAGTTCTGATTAGTACTGTATGTTATCAGAATTTCTATAATATCAACTTAAGAGTCTCATAATTAGATGTGGTAATTGGACAAGAATTTTTATTACCATATTTAAATTTATACTGTATTATATGTCAATTATTCATGAAGTTATTTGGTATTTGTAAATTTTATATATATATATATATCAGCCAACAGTAACTTTTAATTTTAAACATAATTCTTGCAGTTAGTGACTTTCTAATCTGTCTTCCTGTTACTCTTCACATTTGCCAGCCATTGTATCGTGATGCCTGGGACAAAGAGAAGGCTAACGTGAATGTGCCGGCTGACACGCCTGTGATGTTGCAGTCCAAACTGAATGCCATCCAGATTAGCAATGTAAGACTCTGTGGGATTTGGTTCACAGAACTCTGTCTACCAAACCTTTCCTTCCTGTGTATCCGACAAAAGTAAGGCAAAAAAGGACAGCCCTTTTATTTCTAATTTTTAAGACACTAGAAGTTTGTGTGTCTCTCTCCACTTTTTTTTTTTTTTTTTTTTTTTGGTTTTTCGAGACAGGGTTTCTCTGTGTAGCTCTGGCTGTCCTGGAACTCACTCTGTAGACCAGGCTGGCCTCGAACTCAGAAATCCACCTGCCTCTGCCTCCCAGGTGCTGGGATTAAAGGCGTGCACCACCACTGCCCGGCCACTTTTTATAGTGTAGACATATATCCTTGTGGAAAGGCTTTGCTGAAAAGGCAATGGTTTCTCACAACTAAAACAAAATGTAACATAAAGCTATTTGTAGTGTAATACTTGGTTTTCCCTTTCAGTGAACTATCATTTGTTTTTTTTTTTCCCTTTAAATGCCAACAAATGTAAAGTTTTGTGATTTTTATTTTATTTTATTTACTGTCTCTGAAATTTCTAAAAAAAATTATTGGAGATCCTTTTACTATGAATCATTGAAAATGCATGTGAAATCAAATTCAGTGTGAAACTTGTCTGTCCTATAAACCTTAAGGAGATTTATGTAAAGCAGAACTGTTAGCAGCAGTTCATTTTCTACAACCTATAATGTAGGATTTTATTGTCAGTATAAAATGTCACTTAATGCTAATAGCTAGTCTTGATCAGTAATGCTGACTCGGCAGCTCCCTCTTCAGACTGACTGTGGCATTGCAATTCCCATTTGCAGAAACACTATCAGAAGGCTTGGGAAGATGTCAAGATGACAGGTTATGACATCCGTGCAGATGCCATTGGGATCCAGCACGCCAAGGCTTCTCGGGATATTGCCAGTGATGTAAGAACACTTCCTTCTGCAGGTTCAACACACTGACTTGTAGACACATAGGGAGTTGACTTAATTCCTCAGAGATTAGAGTAGAATGCCAATAATTTTTTCTTAGCACATTATTTTAAAATTCCAAATTCCAAGACAGCTTGTTCAGTGCTTTGACAAGATCCCTCCACATGTACCTAGTTCTACAATTCCTATATTTATACACAAAATTTCCCTTCTCCTCGTCCTCAAATCTTTTCAGCATTAGTTTATTTATGAGAACACACATTTGTTGGGTTAATGAATATAGAAAATTTTATTACCCTGAGGTGTGACACATATACTCTTTGTGAATAATTTGAGGCAGTACAGGGCCAAGTACTTTTTTAATACTGAAATTTATTTTACTATAACAGACATGCCGATTATCCTCTATTTATGTTATACCTTTAAAAGTCATTTTTAAAAGTACGATTACAATTTCAAAATAACTTTAAACAATTAATTTCATTTGAAGTGACAGGGAGTACAAGGTTGTGGTTTTAGCTAGCAGTGACTAGACTCTGGGGATACTGGTGAGGCGTGAGGGGAGAGACATGTCCAGGAGACCGATCTTATCTTCAGGGTGCCCACAGTGTTTTCAGACATGTGCTCTAAGAAAGCAAATTGATATAACACAAAGTGAAAAAAAATTACAACGTAAACTTAGGTGGAAAATGGTGTCTAATATAAAGCTGACCCAAGGGAGGCAAGACTGCTGTCAGTGAGAAAATACTGTGTGTAGGAAAAGCAAGCGTGGGAAACCTGATCTTCCTTCTTGTGCCTACATTTCCCAGTACCTGTACAAGACCGCTTATGAGAAGCAGAAAGGCCATTACATTGGATGTCCCAGTGCCAAAGAAGACCCGAAACTGGCTTGGGCAGCAAGCGTGTTGAAGATGCAAAATGACCGGCTGTACAAAAAAGCCTACAACGATCACAAGGCCAAGATCTCCATCCCAGGGGACATGGTGTCCATCAACGCTGCCAAGGAAGGCCAGGCATTGGCAAGCAATGTAGACTATCGGCAGTACCTGCACCAGTGGTCTTGCTTTCCTGACCAGAATGATGTGATCCAAGCCAGGAAAGCCTACGACCTGCAGAGTGATGTAAGTGTCCCCCAGGAAGAAAGCCGTCCGTGGCTAGGCATTCTGACACCCGCCAATGCTCTAGAAAGCCTAACTCTCTCCATGTGAGCACACCCCTTTACGATTTTGCCAGAGTTATTGATTGACTATGTTGTGGCTAGATTTGTTCAGGAGGTTCTAATTTTCACTGATAAGGTGTTTCCAGAATTTTTCTGGAGATTTACTGGGGTGTTTAACACTTATGGTTTGTTCTTTTTTTTTTTTTTTTTAATTGGTTATTTTATTTATTTACATTTCAAATGTTGTCCCCCTTCCCAGTTTTCCCTCAGCAAACCCCCTATCCCATCATCCCTTCCCCCTGCTTCTATGAGGTGCTCCCCTACCGAACCCCTCCAGCCTTCCCATCCTAGCATCCCCCTACCCTGGGGCATTGAGCCTCTAGAGGACCAAGGTCACCCCCCCCCCATTCATGACAGAAAAGGCAATCCCCTGCTATATATGAAGCTGGAGCCATGGGTCCCTCCATCTGTACTCTTTGGTTGATGGTTTAGTCCCTGGGAACTCTAGGGTGTCCGGCTGGTTGATATTGTTGTTCTTCCTATGGGGTTGCAAACCCCCTTCAGCTCCTTCAGTCCTTTCTCTAACTCCTCCATTGGGGACCCCATGCTCAGTCCAATGGTTGGCTGTGAGCATCCACCTCTGTATTTGTCAGGCTCTTGCAGAACCTCTCAGGGGATAGCTATGCTAGGCTCCTGTCAGCAAGTGCTTCTTGGTATCAGCAATAGTGTCTGGGTTTGGTGTCTGCAGAAAGGATGAATCCCTAGGTGGGGCAGTCTCTGTATGGCCTTTCCTTCATTCTCTGTTCCACTCTTTGTCCCTGCATTTCCTTTAGACAGGAACAATTCTGGGTTAAAATGTTTGAGATGGGTGGGTGGCCCCATCCCTCAACCAGGGGCTGTGCCTAACCACTGGATATGGTCTCTACAGGTTCTATCTCCCCTTTGTTAGGTTTTTCAGCTAATGTCATCCCCATTGGGGATGTTTGTTCAGTGAAAAAGTATCCATGGCCCTTCAGCTGTATACTGAAGAACAACAGGGATGTCTTCCTTGGAATTAATTTCAAAGACTAGGGACGTGCCCTGAACTCACTCACTTATTCCCCTGAACAAGATGCTCGTGACATCAGTGTCTATCTTAGCCAAAACATTTTTAGATTTATTCATAGGCCAATTCAATTTTTCTAAAATGATAGATTCTATAAGGTAATGTGTTTCTTTTTAAAATTATTTACGTGTTCATTTTTTGCGTATGGGTGTTTTGTCTGCATATATGTGTGCCTGGTGTCCACAGAGGCACTGGGACTGGAGTTATACACACAGTTTTCAGCTACCGTGGGGGAGCTGGAATTGAACCAAGTGCTCTTAGCCACTTCTCCATTTTTCCAGCCCCAGGTTAAGTATTTCTGGTGTAGAATAGACATCTTCTTTTAATTTTCTGAACTTGGCTTCCTTATTCTTCAAAGGATGCTTATTAAACATTGAATGAGTTGTTAAAGGTAGTATGCCTATAAACGACTTGAGTTGCCTGGTGGCAGATGTAGGCCGATTTTAGCGTAAACTGCATTAGCATACTGAGGCATTTCTTTAAAAATGAGACAGGGAGCCGTGACTTTTGGAGCCATCTTATGTAAACGCTGCAGTGTATGATGTCATCCTTTTGAGATTTTCTAGTATTTTCAGTCTCTTACTCCCACTTGACATTTGTGTCCCATAGCTAGTTATTAAAATACCATTTCTAACCAGTGGCTTTTTATATTAATTGCTGATGTTTTAACAGTAGAACAGTTTAATCTGCTTTACTTTTATATGTGGTGTGATAATCAAGAATATGCCAGATCCCAGTTGGAAGAGAGGGACTATCTTAGATAAAGAAAAGTCAAGTAAGGCCAAAATTGTGCAGTCGGTTTTGAATTCTTAATTATCCTTCTAAAAATACTTATTAAACATGCCACGAACCAGGCATTGTCTTAGCACAAAAGATGTGATGGCAAACAGAGAAGGAAGAGCAGGATGTGGCTCTTGGTGTGAGGGAGTTCACAGTGATGCAGAAAGGCGTGCTAACAAGAGTGCCTTGGAAGTGGAATGACTCAGAATGTATGAGCTGAGGCTCTATGGAAAGAGAAGTGGGACATTCCTAGGGCGGAGTGCTGATTT
>JAPYYD010006904.1:0-10736 GCA_028551405.1 Uromys caudimaculatus
GACTCCTGGCAGCGCAGGCAGAGCCTGCCTTGGGGTTTTAATCACATTAAGCTTCCACTAGAACTCCAAACTCCATGGTTTCTCTGTCAGGACCCCAACCCCATCTCCCTTGAGGTACCTGCCTCAAGACTCAGCAAACTTAGTGAGACTCATTAGCAGGTACAAGGTTGTAAGGTCCCATGTTTATGGGTTTCTAATTTTCACCTTTTTATAGAAAACTTTGTGTGCGTGTGAGCACATTTGGTCTGCATATAAGAATGTGCATTCCAGGTGACACCAGAGGTCTCCAAATGGAATTCGATTCTCTAGAGCTAGAGTACAGAGCCTTGTGTGCCAACATATCAGTGCTGAGATCAAATATGACCCACAGATTGTGATTGTCCTTACCACTGAGCTTTGTCTGGAGCCTCATGCATTGTCTTTAAAATAAGTGGTGCTATGGAGAGCACTAAAGATCAGAATACTTTGTTTCCTCCTAATCTCTATATCTAGTAACCTATACAAGTGATGCCATGGCCCCTCAGCCTAGTCTTTTACTGATAGAGCCACATCACTTAAAACTGTGCAATGGCCCGCAATATATCAGGCTGGGGTTTGGGTTGTGTCTGTGTCTACAGGGTCAGCTGTGATCTGAAAAGACATAACCTATATCTTCACTTAGACCAGATAACCAATCTTCAGAGAAGAGCCCAATAGGGAAGCATATGATGGGTGAAGTGGAGAAAACGAAGATTGCTGGGACAGTTGTGGAATATGATGCAAGCATTACAAAGAGTACACTTCCAGATTCACTTCCTTTACTCACCTGGCCAGACTTCTAAGCAGCCAGGGGTAAGAAAATTGTGCACTGATGGAATGGTCATCAGTATGGCTTCCATAAGTGATCCGTTTGCTGAATGTTGACTTGTAAACATTGGTGGGAGTTCATTGTCCTCAGGCAGCAATGACTAGTCAGCCCCTGGCTGCACTTGAGGATGCAGTAGGAATCATCTTTACTGTCATGATTCACAAACTACTAAGCAACCTTGGACTGGTTAGCTCACTTCATGAAGAAGAGTCCAGCATGGCCTTCAGCTTTATATCATCCTAGGTCACATCCGAAGCCAAGAAGTCAACAGGTTAATTTAGGAGGCTGCATGTGTAGGCAACTGAACCCTTAAGTTGAATGGAATCTGGGACTCTGAAGAGGCTTCAGTGCCCAACCTGAAGACCATGAGTCTTAAGTAAAAGGCACAACCCATGGGAGAGAACCCTTGTAGGTACTTTCACCAGCTATTGATTATGACCTAAAAATTTAGTCCCAGGTGTGAGAAACCTGCTATGTATTGTTCTTCAGGGAAGCTTAGCTTCCTAAAGCACATAGGCTACTACTATTTCTTTTGGTTACATACCACAAGTAGGTGGTAAGACCCTACTGTTGAAGACACCACAATGTTGTCATGGCGTGTAGAAAAATAATCTGAAACTGACTGACAAACTTCCTCCCTGCTACCTAGCTTTCTTTGTTCAGGGCGGTGCTATGCATAGTCCTGGGAGAAAAACAGTCATCAGTGTTGTGACAAGCAGTTATTTTTTATATGCTGTAATGCTGACCTGCTGGGGCAGACGGATCTACAGAGCAATCATGGCACTATTGCTATAATAGTAACCCACACTTTCTGATTGAGTTTTTGGCCATTTCACAGAATGGAATCCATGCCTGGAACTCTAAATTTGATCTTAACCCCATACACTGGTATATAACAGACCATGAGGAGACATACTCCTGCAATTTTGGACATATCAAACTGATTCCTAAATATGTTTATGTCCATAGATTCACGCTGCTTTCCTCATTGGTCAGAGAAACTCCCAGTTCATGGTGTTTGGTTAATGCATAGACTTATTTACTCCGCAAGTTGTTCAGAATAAATCTTAAGTGTTTGTCCCCAAATGAGTCATTTATAATCATACAGTTACATACCATACCTCACCACTCAGGGGACATGGTGCAACATGAAACAGCAAAAATATAAGAGGAAGAAGCTGGAGAACAGTGCTATGAAAATCTCTGTTCTAGACAGGACAAGCCACTGTACTCGTAAGAGTTCAGCAAATGTGTTTCTTTCCATTAGAGCTTCACAAAGTGAAGCCCTTTCCATATTCCATCATACATATGTAATAAGCTCCTGCTCCAGCCTTAGTAGAAGATTGATATAAACTGTTTTGGTGTGTGAGGAATCATTTTTCTTTAGGTGTTTAGAGAATGGGAACAAGCCCAGGATCCATAGAATGTCACAAGCAAGCCATGCAAGACACCCTGATTAAACACAGCAGGGTTGTTTTTTTTTTTTTTTTTATGGTGCAGGCTACTTGGCTTTCAGAGACAAGTTCCTTGCCACCAAGCCTGACAAGCAGAGTGTAAGCATGGAATCCCACAGAATACTAGAAAATACTTGAGGCCTGCAAGTGCTCCTGAACTCTTAAGAATTTCTAGCATCCATTCTGACAGAGAAACACACAGGAAGCACTCATGCATAATTAAACACACACACACACACACACACACACACACACACACACACACACAGAGAGAGAGAGAGAGAGAGAGAGAGAGACAGAGAGACAGAGAGACAGAGAAACAGAGAGAGACAGAGACAGAGAAAGAGACAGACAGAGACACAGAGAGAGACAGAGTAAATGTAAATTTATACTAAACATGATCGTAGGAGAGATTTTTATCTCTTTAGAATTGGGGTTTTAGAAGGGCTTGGTGGGGCATGCAAGAGGGCAGCCAGGAAAGAATAAATTTTACGTTTTCCATTAATCAAAAAGTCTTTAATCCCAGCACCTTGGAGGCAGGAGCAGACTTTTTGAAGTTCCATATGTGCCTGGCATACACAGGGACATTCAGGTCTTTAGGACAGACATTGCTTCACACTGAGATCCAGTCACAATGAAAAACAAGGGAGACCAAAAAGGGGGAAAGAAGAGAAAAATCAGTAACAACAGGACGAGGTTGTCCAGTTTGCTGCCAATCGCACCTCTTATTTAACAAACTTATGGAGCATGTGATCAAAGACGAGAGTCAAGAACTTGACACAACAGTTTTATTTTACTGTACAATTTAAACAGCATCTTAAAGAAACTTCAAATCTATTTGAAAATATACTTGTATAAATAAAATAAGATATTCTGTAAAATGTGTGGGAAACATCTATGTTTTCTGAGTAGCTTCACCCAGGGCCAAAGACAGAAGCATTGAAGAGAATAGTCATCCATGACCACTGGTCATATTGAGCTTCTTTCTGCCCGTCTGTGACAACCTGTGAGTTTGTCCTGTCATCCCTTGTTCAGGACAGTAACTTTGTGTGAGTTGGATGCAAGCCCTAGTTTCGGTGGTGAAGTTATTAAAAGTTTAGAGAAATCACTTGCTGTAGGAAACATATTCAGGCAAGAACATTACTTTCTCTAAGCCTGACAGACTTTCCTGGAGTATTATGTTGCATTTTGTGGCCAGATTTAGCAATCATCATGATGACCATCAGGAAAACTTGTTTGTAGTACTGGAGAAACTGGAGTGGCTGACGTGGTGTATGAGGAGTAGAGTAAGGGTTCTTTATCTTCTATACATGATATAAATGTGACATCTTCCACAGAGCTGTAGTCATCTCTTCTGGTCTTCCAGTGCTGGAGAGGTGGTTACTTTGTTCCCAAAGTTCTTTTCCCACCTCAGATGCACTGCAGATTCAATATGCAGTGAACATCAAAGTACAGTGGTCACCACTGTAATGGTGTAAACCTCAGACAGCGTCCTCACAGGTTCTTCAGGGAACCCAGCAAAAACAGCCATCACTATAATATTTTCCTAAGAACACATCTTCTTCAGTTTTCCATGATGTTTGGTTACCAAAGTATAGTAAATAAAGTGTCTTATGATGGGGGATATCATGTCATGCTGTTTGTATTAGAACCTGAATGTTGGTCATAGACTCATCTCAGATTAAAGTCAATCCAAAAGCAACAAATTTTCTCCTGAGTCAGAAAACTCCCTTATTTCTTCAAAGAGCCATCTGTCTCTCAGGGAAACAATCTGAGTAGACTGAAAAATGTAGGCAGATGTCTGGGACCTTTGAGACATTCCTCTTCTACATTTTGTTAGTGAGTTTTCTTATTACATCCTGTCCCCTATCCACACTCTGGCAGGTGAAGCACACCAGCATTGGGTGCACTGGACCCTTATACACATACTAGTTCATTGCCAAAAATATTGTCTTAACCTCTTAATAAATATGCTATATAACAAAATCAATTGCTAATTGCTAGAAACTCCTAATATACTATTCTATCTTTAAATCAGCCTTATATGGACAATACATCAATATTCTCCTGTGGGTACCATATATGACCATAGTGTTGTTGCTTCCATGCACACAGTGAACAGACATGACACAGATGGAATATACATGGCATAGAAGCAACATGCATAACACACATTGAACATATATAGATATATACACCACCCTATATACATATACCATACATATATACATATACCATATATATATATATATATATATATATATATATATCACAGATAGACATACATGCACATGTGTGCACACACACATACACACACACACACACACACACACACACACTTGCACACACAGACACGCAAACACACATTCCCACTGATGAAGGTGTGGGATCTGATTCATCTCAAATCTTTGACAGTCACCATGATCTTCTGGATGGTGACATAGCTACAGTCCTGCATTTAGACAAAAGAAATGTGGTTAAGTCATGGAACTCCGATTTTGAAACAACACATAATTTTATATTATACAAAGGAGAGTCTCATGTTATCTACGCTAGACCATACATCCTAGATAGCACAGGGGTATCTTGAGCTTATCCTACTGCCACTTGCTCCTCAGTCAGTGCTGTTTAATGGGCAATCATCACCATGGCAGATTCCATATGTGCTGGGAACTGAATTCAGGGACTAATGTTTGAAACAGGTACACGCTCCCTACTGAGCCATGTCCCTAACCTAACTGTAAGAAGCTCACTCTAGGGCAATACTTCTCAGCCAGGAGTTGAGATTGTAGTGTTTGTGGCATCTATGGCTAGGGTCTGGGAACCAGTACTCCTACCTAGTTCTCCTCATATTCTCAGTCAGTGTCTCACCATATATCTTTGCACATACTTTCTAGAGACACTTGTGAAATATTGCTTTATTGAAAGGAGCAGTAAGTCCAGTGTAGTACTGGATTCATAATGTAAATCACATGGTAAAAGTTACCTAAAAGTCTTTGAGGTTGTGCTCAAAATGGCGGACGAAAGCATAAGGAGTAATCAGTCTTACACAGTTCAGCTACACAGTGTCAGATAGCCTCAAACTCATGATTCACCTGCTGTCCTACTGCTGGCATTACAGGAATGTTTTACATTAGCCAGAATTAGAAAGGGTCTTTCCAACTGGCAACTTTGGTATTGGAGTTCTAGGCATTGGTTTGTTTGTTTTTTTTTAAAATTGAGCAATCTCTTTCACCATCCCAATACCCACACATTATTATATCCCAAGATAGTTCTATGTATTTTAGAACAGCTCTGTTAGAAACTTCTTCCTCACATTCAACAGAAAACCATCATCTGCTTTTGATCCATGAGAGTACACAGTGGGGATCTGGGGAGATGGTGCAGTGTGTAACAGTGTCCACTGCTCTTGCAGGGGAGCAGGCACTGCACAATCACCTGACTCCAGGTCTAGGGCATCTAACACCCTCTTCTCACCATAACAGGCATTGAACCCATGTTTATATATCCACAGAGATACAGGGATAAAACAAAAATGGTATTTGTTTTCAATAGACAACACAGTGAAGTTCCTGAAATAACAATAATAGATAATATATATGTTGTAAAACAGAAACCTAAAATTTCATTAGGACTTATTTTATTGTTATGATCATGAGTATAATGCAAAATATGTTTAAATATAAATACATATTTTTTACAACACATATATCACAAATGTATACACATACACACAAACACACACACAGAGGGGGGGATCTTGGAATTAGTAGTCTGACCCTGGATCTTAGACTACCATAAAACTGTGTGACTGTGTCTCTGCCTCATTATAGGAAAGGATCTGGTCCTTTTGCTATGTTGCTGCAATTCCTCTGAATCTAAACTCAGTGAAGAGTCCTGGCTGATATGCAGTAAACTGATAGAATCTTGGCGATCTGGGGCTGATCTGACACCCAGAGATCTGATATTGCTAAGTGTGTTATCACAGAACACAACATGGGAGTAGAAAACACCTCTCTAGAGGGTGAGAATCATAGTCTTCTATGCAGAATTCCAGAATGAAATTTGCATAATTTTCCTATCTTGCATGGCTTTTCCCTTGGTATTTACATTGCTGACTGAAACTTAGTAACTGACATTGATAAAGAACACATTAACATGGAATAAGCATTGAATAAGCTAATGGATTCCATACTTTGTTTGATACTTCTTTTCCTCATGTAACTGGGGATGGAACTCGGAGCCTCTAGCATGCTTATCTCACACTCAGACCCCGAAGTACACCCAAGTCCTACTTGCTTTATCTTCTTCTCCGGAGAGTATTAGTATCACCAGATAGCAGGTGAAATGGACAAAAAGGATTTTCATCCTCAGCGACAATGAAGGAAGAGTTTTCCAATATGAGAAAATTTATGTCCACTGACCCCTGCTTCCTAGATATTTGGTTACTGTGGATTTTTAGGAGGGAGAGTGACGAGGCTGAAGGACCATGGGGGTAAGAAAAAAATGATAAACCAAATTAGCATTGTTTCCTGAGTGAAAACATGGCCCTGATTACTTGTACAAAGTTACATACACAGAACAGAGCTGTGTTCTGTTTGTGGGAATTGAATTTGCCTCCGTGGACAATAAGATATTTCTTTCAATCCAGTAGGTGTCAGAGTGAAAATTCCAATTCTGGAATGAGAAAAAGCAGACTCATAGCCAGATATATATGCCTCCAAGTCCAAGTTTCCTGCGTCTCTCTCCTCCAGCTTTCTCTCCTCCACCTTTCTCTCCTTCCTTTGTTCACATTTCCATCCCTCATTCCTCTTCTCTCCTCTCCATTCTTAGATGTCTCCCCCTCCATCTCCTTCCCCAACCCTTCTCCTCTCCCCTTTTCTCCCATTGCTCCTCTTATCATCTCTGCACAATGCTTTCCTTCTCTTTTGGAACCTGTGGACCTTTACCTTCTATTGGGAGTCTTCAATGTCAAATTTGTCTTCCTCCTGGACCTTATTTCCCTGTCCCAGTCTTACTCACTCTTCGCATTCTTATTTTTCATATATTCTTAGATGTCAATCCTTCCTTTTCTTCCTTCCATTCTTGCATTTATTTATTTGTTTGTTTATTTATTTAATTTCCTTCCTTTTCTCTTACTCCTCCTCCTTCTCATCACCCTTCCCTCCCTCTTACCCTCTCTCCTCTGTGTCTTCCTCCTCTTCCCACTGTATGTATACATCCCTATCTGTCTATCTCACTCACTCTAGATTCCTTTCTTGAACAATGACCTGAGTGAGCACAGGAACTCAACCTTAGAAATGACTAGGGAAATGAATCTAGCAATGAAATACATCTGTTTTTTACAATCAATGTAAGGAACAAGGGACAACATTCTAACATCAGGGTCATCTTTTTCCATGTAGCACATCAATTGCACAAAAACATTATTATAAAAGAAAGTAGAATGATTCATTGCTTGCCCAACACTACTTCTGCTGAAGAATGCAGAATAACATGGCATTGGGCACGAATAGACTTGAAACTCTTCTATAGTGTTTCCTGTGGAATTTCTTCAATCTCTGTCCCTTGAGGTCACTTCTTGATAGGTTGTCTTAGAAAACCAGCCATGGTGTCATCATATCTTTTAAGAGCAGTTGGTGATCACTAGAATATGCACCTTAAAGGACGATGGCTTTTAGAGCAATCAGTTATGACATTCTTTACATAGACAGTTTTTAAATAGTTTTGAGCCATTGAAGATTTTGTTCTTGTACTTTGCAGTCCTGAATCTCGCATACTTACTGTTTATACTTCTGGGCACAAACCACGGCTATCGATTCATGCAGCATCTTCGGTATTCGAAATGTGTTTGTAAGTCTACACTTGACAAGAAGACTGTCATGTTTGGATGGGTCTGAAAAGACAGAAGAGACCAAGAATTCTAAGTGAGTCCATCTAACTATGCTTAACATTTACCAATGAAGGGAGGCCCAAAGGGCATTAACAACTGTTCTTACCTTTGATTTTCAAAATCCTTCCCTGAAGACACACATCTGTCATGGGAACCAGGAAGAGGGAACCATCTGCTTTATCCTCCTAACTCATAAAATTCAAAACAAACTGAGTTTTGTCATTTACTGTCTTAGGGTTGTCATTCTGGTGAATCAACACCATGACCAAAGCAACACTTATAAAGGAAGAAAAATAATTGGGGCTGGCTTCCAGGGGCTGAGGTTCAGTCCATTAACATTACCACCATAGCAGAAAGTATTACAGCATCCAGGCAAGCATGGAGCTGGATGAGCAGAGATTTCTACATCTGGTTCGAAAGGCAAACAGTAGACTATCTCACAGGAAGCAAGACAGGTCACAAAGCTCACACCCAAAGTGGCACACTTTCTCCAACATGGACACAACTACTCCAACAAGGCCATACCCACTGCCAGGGCCAGAAATATTCCAACCATTACCCTTACTTTTAGCTTGTCCCTCATTTATGACAAGACCGCTTTGTTCATCCATGCCAAATTAAGCCTGATGTCTAGACAGTAACCATTTCACGTTATGTCCTTCAGCTTCTAACCAACCTCTGCTTCCCTCCTGCCATCAGCAGACTGATTTCTTCTTCATCAATATTTCTGATGACTACTTCAAGCATCAGTTCAACAATCTCTCTGGGTATTCAGCTGTCTACATTCACTCCTGCCTCTGAGACCCATGGGATTTCTCCCTATATGAAGAGGAGCCACTTCTCTCCTTCTGATGTGGTACTGTACTACTGTCTCATGATCATACTATGTCTCTTTCTTTTCTTTCCCTTCTATCTTTCACTGGGTCACCAGATGTAAAAACCCATCAGAGAACTGCATGCATGGGTGGGCATGAATGTTGCAGATGGTAAGCGGTGCAAGCCTGTTGTCAAAGTTCTATATCTACCCTTTGCGGTTGAAGCACTGCTAAAATGGAAGAGAGGCACATGTAAGATGTGAACTCCAAAGAAATAGAAAAAGAGATGGTGAGCAAGAGGGGGTTCAATCTCAGAAGAAGGAAGGAAGAAATTTGGAGCACGCTCCTGGCAGGTTCTTGTTTCACTAAGATGTATATGCACATAGATGCTTCCTCTATGAGCCATTATACAACATGGTTCACATATGTATACTAATGACTAAGCTATAATTTAAAACATAAAAGTGTTGAAAAGGTAAAGTGAAGTGAAAGAAAAAGTAAAGAAAACACTAAGCAAGACAAACCATGTCCAAACCATTTCACACGTCCTACATGTCAGTACTCGGTTAACGCATTCCCAAAGAGCAGCCTCCTCACTTCAAATTCTCTAGAATTGAGGATCTAGATGCAAGCCTCAGTATTACAGTTATGACAGACTTCACAATGGCCAATACCTCATCAAGTGAATATTTGTTTCGAGGCACATTATTACAGTTCCCTCAACTTGGCACCAAAATCTCCACCTCGAAGTCTTATCCTATTTTACCAGGAGAGTGCCAGTACTCCCGACTTTTTTGACTTTATTCAACTTTGCAGTCACTGCCACCATGACTTGAAACTCAGTAAGTCATTATCCTCAGAACTCCAGCAGGAGATGTGAATTCTGTTCCTGGAGGATGTCGTCCCTGGGTCCCATCCTGAATCCCTTCTTCCAATGGCACTACTGTGTGGCTTCTGGGAACCTCATATCCAGTTCGCCCGCAGCTTTGTTGTTCCTTCATCGCCAGTGTATTCCCTGCTCTCCTCATTAGGCCTCCTCCTCAGCTGCTAGGGAATTGTTTCTCTTGCAGCCGGTTCTCCACATTTATTGGGTTCTTCCTCCACCTTCATGTATAAGTGTCACATGGCCCTCTGCTCCCTTCTCATAACATCCTACCAATGTCAGTGCAGTTCTGGTATCTCACAAATGTCTTCAATTTCACACCATAAGACTGAGCTCCACTTCTAAAACAGTCCTCCTCTACAAACCCTACTCATGGTTGTGAGAACATCATTGCCAACACCATGAGCCTAACTGAAAGCCTGCCTTGTCACAGATTTCTCGACCTCTATCCACATTCCTGGAGCACTAAAATCCTTCAATAACCGCCTCCTGACACACACAGCTATCACGCCCTCAATATCATTCAAGGAATCAGCTCCCAAACTTTCCCCCACTTCCCCTTCCCAAGCAGCCTTGCAAAGCCTTCATTTTAACATCTGGAGTATGGCTTTGGTCACATCTTTCTTTTGCTCAGATTAGCCCAAAGAGTTTTCCCTCTACTCAAAATCGCCACTATTTTCCTGCCCATAATAGACAATGGAAGCCATGATTCTCCTGAGGAATATCAGGGTATATCAGGCATCCTTTCCCAATACAACCCCAAAATCCCAGGCAACAGAAGTAATCACTGATGCAAGAGCACTGCATATCTCTGTCCAATTCTGTCCCCTCTCCCATGAACTTT
>JAPYYD010006905.1:0-10735 GCA_028551405.1 Uromys caudimaculatus
CCATGGAGGGAGCAAGAGCGTCAATGGGCCTGACCCTCCCCCTGGTCGTCCTGGAGTTCAGACCACCAACCAAAGAATACACATCTATTGACCCATGGTTTGGACTACATATGTGGCAGAGGAATCACCTCGATGGCCATCAGGGAGAAAGGAGAGGACTTTGGGCCTGAGGGTGCTAGAGGCCCCAGTAAAGGGGAATATCAAGGTGGGAATATGGGAATGGGTGGGCGGGTAGGTGGGAGGAGGAATTCCCTCACAGAGGCGGGGAGGGGGAGGGGATGGGGGGTTTCCAAAGAGGAGACCCAGAAAAGGGGAAACATTGGAAATGTAAATAAAGTATCAAAAAAAATTAAAAATAAATAAATAAATAAATAAATAAAAAAGAAAGTGCCCTGCCTGCAACATGATCTTATGGATCCATTTTTCTCAGTTGAGGCTCTCTCCTCTCAGATGACTTTTGTGTCAAGTTGGCCTAGAACTACTCAGCACAGTCACCCATGATAACAGCTAAACTTGTGGAGGACTCAAGAAAAACCAAGGGTCCTGCCAAAGTCTTCCACTGCCAGGAAGTGTGGCTGTGTAACCAGGATGCTGAGGTGAGAGCTGGAACACCAAGGACAACTGTTGTCAGGAGTCACCAGTGTCTTGTAACAACACTAAAGTCCCGTTGGGAATTCATCTGTCATTCCGCCCAAAGCTGCTACCAAAACAGTGACTAAGAAAAATTTACTAAGAGCTTTCTGAAAACAGACTCTCTCTTTGCAAGTGGACTTGAACCACTGTAGTCTTTGGGCCATTGTGCACAGTCTGAGAATAAAGTCTGTGTGTTACAGGTGGCTTTTTGAATAAGTCAGGTTTCTAATGGAACCAATTCATTTCTTTCCTTTGTCCTTGTCCAGTTTGATTTGATTCTCATGTTACTTTTAACTGACAGAGATCCAACTAGACACCTATAGCAGAAAGAGAAGACACAGCCAGACGGAGGAGCAGCAGCATTTCTACACATCAACAAATCAGACAAGATTGTCTAGGCAGATTTACTTCCGGCAGAAAATCTAAACTAAATTCCAAATTTGAACTCATTTCCTATGTGATTGGAGATAAGTCACTTACTATCTCTGTACCTTAACTTCTTCTTGCAGAAAATGAGAAGAATGACTGTTTCCACCTCGCACATGTTACTAGGATTAGATAGAACAATCTCCCGTTGGTCACATGGGGGTAATCGGAGAAGTCTGTGTGGCGGTGGGGGTCTGGAGAAGTAAAAATAAGAATTTTCACTAAAAAGGAAAAAAAAAAAGGTGAATTTTTTCCTCTTTGAAAAGTGAAACAGTGGTATACAAAAAAACAAATCAGGAGGAAGAACAGGTCCGAGACTGAGCTTGGCAAGGAGCTAGAGAGGAACGTAGAATGAGCTCCATCCTTGGGATCCATCCAATGGTGAGAGGAACAGAGAATGAGGATAAGCAGAAGAAACCCTTTAAGAAGTGCTGACTGGTTCATAAACCAGTCTCTCACATACAGGAGAGACGGAGGCAAAGGTGGCATTTGTGAGCATGGTCTTGTGCTAAGACCTAGAGCACGGGAAGCTGTAGCTTACTGGTGTGTCAGGAACGAGTGTGTAAGGAACAAAGGGCAAAAACAGGACTGAAGCCAGGGGGAAGAAATCTGGGTGAACAATCAGCTTCTTCTCACAAGGGACTGTATCTTGTTCCTCTAAAAGCTCCTGAGGTGCTTTTCTGTGACTTGTGTTTTCTCCTCCAGGTTGGAGGTGAAGGAGGCGTTTTGCATACAAGTCTCCATCTCTGAGTAGCAAATGCTAAAAATATGCATGCAGTGATGGCTTCTAAATCTCATCTCCTGTTCAGTGATGAAAGACAGAGGAAACAAATATGTATGCCTTGCTGCTATAGGACAGAAACTTAGACACTAGCAAGATTCATGACAGAACCAAAACCTGAGAGACGAATGAATGAGCATAAAATATTCAAGGTACACTCCGACTGTATTAGAACATTAACACGTACCTCTCAAGCTCTTTAAATATTCTAAGCTGTGCATACAAAAATGTCTGCTATGCTAATCTCTTGTATTGGCAGAACTATGGAAGATATCTTAACTGTCCATCAATAATGGAATAGTTAAAATCACTTGGGGCATAAAAAGTCTATTTTAATGCTGTTTAAATGTCCTCTAAGAGTGAATTCATCATAATTTTAAAACTCCTTCAGCGAGTAAGGTGGAAGCCAGGGTCTTTTAGCATGCTGTGCACATTTCTACTACCAAGTTGCATCATCAGTCCTAAAAACTGCTATGTGCTACTCATATGGAGGGGCGTGCCCAGGATCCTAGCACTTGGTAAGTAGAGGCAGGAAGAGTACAAGTTGGAGGCCAGCCTGGGCTATATAGTAAAAATATCCCAAGAAATAATGAAAAGGGGGAAGGAGAAATAATAATACTATAAAATATTGAAATAATCTATGTAGCATATGAAAAATTAAGCTATTGATTGATTTTATGGAAAGGCATTGATAGTATAGAACCTTTAAATTGTAAAAATCTACAAATTGTCTATGTAATAGGTGCTTTGGGTTTTGTTTTGAAACAGCGTCTCTTGTAGACCAGGCTAGCCTTAAATATGTAGTCAAGGATGCCCTTGACCTCTTATGCTTTGTCTCTACATTCCAAGTGTTAAAGTTATGGGTGTGTATAGCCATACCCAGATTTAGAATTTCTTTCTTTTTCTTTTTTTTCTTTCTTTTTTTTTTTTAACTTTTAGGTCGGGGATGTAGCTAAATTGGTAAGGTACTTGCCTAGAACACAATCCAGCATTATATAAGCCATGTGAGATAGTCTTAAACTATAGCTTATGAATGTATGAAGTTCTCTAATAATAAAAACCACTATATTTTGAAAAGCCAACTTTTAAGAGCCCCTTTTCTGTAGATTTGCCCTTGAAATGTTTATCAAGTGATTAAAATTCTTTCAACAAAGATTATGAACTGCATCAATACTGATAAAGTTCTGTATAATGCCAATTCAGCACAGAAACACTAAATGATTGTGGTGATACTTTATTTAAAATTTTTAAAATGTGGCTGGAGAGACGGTTCAGTGGCTATGAGCGCTGGCTGCTCTTGCAAATGACTTGGGTTTGGTTCCCAGCACCAGCCGAGTGACTCACAACCACCTGTAACTCTAGTTTCACGGGCTCCAATGCCCTCTTCTGGCCTCTGTAGATACTGCACGCATGTGTTATCTTTAAAAAAAAAAAAAAATCATTTCTTTACATTGGCACTCTCAAGTGTTTAAAATGTCATGCGCCTGACCTACAGACCAGACGAATATGAGAATCTCATAAGCTAGATGAAAGTTAACCACTTGCTTTTTTTCTCCCTGACTTGGGTAAACTCGTCATCCATGCTTAAACCTGAAGCACCATATGAGGTAAGCTTTGTTCTAAGCAGCTAGAAGATGCCAAAAGATTTCCTGAAGTGTTCTCAGAAAGCGACGTGACCAGTGTGGTCCATGGAGCCGCTGAGTAGAGAGTGGGCTGTCGTGGCATGTGTCAGCTCAACACAAGCTAGAGTCAGCAGGGGGGAGGGAACCTCGGTTCTGGTTTGGCCTCGATCAGACCGGCCTGTGGGCAGGTCTTTGGGCACTTTCTTGATGAATGGTTGATGTGTGAGATCCTAGTACACGGTGGGTGGTGCCATCTGAGCAGGTAGGTGTTTCTGGGTTGTATGAGAAAGCACACTGAGCAGGCCACGGAAGAACAAGCCAGTAATCGGTGTGCCCCCACTGTCTCTGCTTCAGTTCCCGCCTCCAGGCTCCCGCCTTGACGTCACTTCCTGATGGACTTAACTGTCCATTGAAAGAAATCCTTTGTCCCCCAAGCTGCTTCTGGTCATTCTTTTTACCACATCAATAGAAAGCAAAGTAGGACCTGGACTTCAATAACGAGTTTTTTTGGTTTGCCGGCATTGTGTCTCACAAATCCCTTAAGTGGGTTCCTATACAGATTGAACAGGTAAGAAGAATGAAACTTCTTCCATGGGATTAGGGATGAGATTTCCACTTTTTTATTGAAAAAGAGGTTTGTCCTAGAAATAAACATTGGAGTTAATGTTAGAAGCAAAAGTGGGGCTCCCAACACACCACTGCAATAGATAGGGTATTTACATTGTGCCTCAAATCATCCATGCAACCTTGGCCAAGCACTGGGTGGGAAATGATTAATAAATTGAGTACTTTTTAGATACCATCCATCTTAGTTAGGAGTTCACTGCTGTGAACAGGCACTATGACCAAGGCAACTCTTATAAGGACAACATTTAATTGGAGCTGGCTTACAGGTTCAGAGATTCAGTTCATTATCATCAAGGCGGGAGTAGGGCAGCATCCAGGCAGGCATGGTGCAGGAAGAGCTGAGAGTTCTATGTCTTCATCTGAAGGCTGCTAGTGGAAGACTGACTTCCAGGAAGCTAGGGTGAGGGTCTTAGAGCCCACACCCACAGTGACACACCTACTCCAACAGGGCCACACCTTCTAATAATGCCACTCCCTGGGGCGAGCAGATATAAACCATCACACCCTCAGTCCTTTATTTAGACACAGTAGCTGTGCTTGACAATATGGACACTATAGGAAGGGAGCACTGTAAACATGATTCCTTTTGTTCATGTTAAATGTAGAACCGTCTCCTGTGTCTTAAGAAATTTCCATCCTATGAAACTATATTTTTTTCTAAATAAGGAAATTAAGAAGACAATAATGTTCTAAACTAAACAAATAAAAGAAAGAATCAGACAACCAGTCAGTCCAAGAAGCATAATGTTTTATCTAACTCAGATACACACATATTAAATAAGTCCCATGTTGTTCAAAATTCAGTTCTGGTTCTCATTCTGTTACCCTGAAAAGCAACATATGTGTTCTCCAGTGTCCAGTGAGGATGGGATGTGGGTAGCATGGGCATGTGACCTTGGGTGACCAATCAGATGCGTAGGTTCAGACTCAGATCAGAAGTAAGAACAGTAACCCAGCATCAACATCTGGTTTCTATGGAAACAGTCATGTAGTTGTCACTGCAAATGAAAGCTTTATCATGCTGTGTCCAGTAACAGAGAAGCAGTGATCACTCCCACAGACTCAGTGCACACTGCCCGCCTGACTTCCTCATCCTGAACTTCAAGTTCAGCCCTTGAGAGGCCATTCTCTGCGTGGGTCAACATCTCTTCAGTGCATTCCCTCTCTGTTTAAATTGTCCAGAATCACATTTTTTCTTTTCTCGACTTTGAAGCACTGTTTACAGATGAAGAGGGATTTAGAGAAAGAAAAAAAGAATGCAAACATTCAATGCAAGGCATATTCATCCTGCTCCGAGCAGTTTGGTGTCAGGAACACAGAGAGGTGAGCAGTGAGCTTTGAGCTTGTGGCCCAGCTGTGCCACCCGCTGCTGAGTGACCTGCTCACTTCAGGAGATCAGCCTCAGTGTTATTCTCAGAACACTGCTTTGAATTTTAAATGAGTCAATACTGAGAACAGGGCCTAGTGCAGATTAAAAACCACATGCATGTTTAAAAACAAAAACAAAACACCACTTACAATGTCAAGTTATGTTTGGAGGCAAAGCCGGTCACCTGTGATGTTCACCTCATTGGCTCTTCCTTCAGGTGTTAGCAAAGGGTCTTGGAGGAGCCCTCAATGGGAAATACATCATCCTGTGACTGACAGAGGCTAGAACAAGCTAATTACCTTCAATGCATTTCATGCATTTTGCACTGCTATTAAGCTGGTGAACTTTGCTGGTGTCATTTTGAAGAGGAATGGGTGATGTTCAAAAAGTCTGTGCATCATAAACCAGCTCCCAGCCTGTTAATTAAGGTCCCAGAGTGGATTATTAATAGACCATGTAGAAAAGGTGTTCGTGGGGTGATCAGATGACTTGAATGCTGTTATTAGATTAATAAAAGGGAGTTGGGTTTTTTTGTTTTGGATTGTTTTGTTTTGAGACAGTGCCATATGCAGGCTAGGCTTTTTGAGCTCCTGACCTTCCTACCTCCAGCTCCCAAGAGCTGGGATTACAAGTGTGTGTCAACACACTTAGGCTGTGGACTCCTAAGCCTGTGCATGCCAGAAATGCACCCTCTCCCCCAGCTGAACCACATCTCTAGCCCTCAAGAAGCTTTCTATTGGATCCGGTAGAATTCCACACTCTGGGGTAACAGCTTATAGATGTGTCAGTGGTGAGAGACAAGGTAATGAGCAGCACTGAAAGAAGGGAGAACGCTGGTTCTGTGACGCGCGAGGCTGAGAACAGAACCAGAGACTAGCCAAGTACCCGGAGCTCAAAGGATGAAAGGAAAATGTTGGGGAGAAGTTTGCCTGGGGCTGGAGGCTCCTTCCAACTGATCACTAGAGAGATAGTCTCAAAAAGTCTCCTCTTCGATTTGACTGTACTCTACCTAGAAAACTGGGGGGGGGGGGGGGGGAGGATGCAAACGAAGAAAATATAGCAGGAATGAGTATCAGTAGGGCTTAGGATTCCTTCTGGACCTGTCCGCCTTGACCCATAACAGAGGACTCCAAGACAGTCACCCACTAGAAACAAAGGAGCCACAGGAAAAACTTCACCAATGTCAAAGACAGACATGTGGGTAAGAAATGTACACTGTTAAAGTCAAGGAAAGAGGAGCAAACTTGTTAAATCCTTCATGTGTCCCTTGGTAATATGAAATACGCGAAATAACTTGTTAGGAAAAGGTTTGTGAGGCTGAAGAGATGGCTCAGCTGTTAAGGTCCATAGCTGCTCTAGCAGAGAACAAAAGTTCAGGTCCCAGTACCCACAGTGAGCAGCTCATAAATGCCTGTAACTCCAGCTCTGGGGGGATCTGATGCTCTCTCTGGCCTCTGCAGGCAACTGTGTATACATATACTGGAGACACACACACATATACATGCACATATGACTGCATGTATGTGCACACATGAGCCTTGCATGGTGTTTAGCACCCAAGACAGGCAAATCCTTCTGTTGACAATTTGGAAAACTGATTTTGATAAATATTTTCTTTATAGCAGTGGTTGAATTTCAGGCAGGATTGGAGTCAGAAATTTACAATGGAATCCAAAGATAGGTAGGTAGGTAGGTAGGTAGATAGATAGATAGATAGATAGATAGATAGATAGATAGATAGATAGATGATAGGCAGGTAGATGACATATACAGATATGCAGGCAGACAGATAAACAGAGAAAGACATTGATGCTGTTACATTTCTCTAAAGACTTTCGTTCATCTTTAAATCATTTAGCTCATTTGTTGTGCTTGAAATTAGATTTGTTCCTACCAAAGAGTAAATAAAGCAGTCAGCTCATTTAGTGGTTTTGTTTTGTTTTGTTTTTTTAACAGCCACAGTGGCAGCTACTTTTATATCACTGAGTAAAATACCAGACAGACAGCCTGACCTGCCTTGACTCTGCCTGAGAGGCAGGCTTTCAGAGAAGTAGGCAAAATGGCTCCCAACAGACAGACAGATGTTGAGGATGAAGGGTTGGTTTCAAAAGGTTCAATCCATCATGGCAAGAAAGGTGGTAAAAATAAAATGAACGAATGCTCTCCTTGTAAGAATTCTTTAAAATTGTCTCCTCTCATACAGAAGGCAACATAGAGAAACATCTGAAGGCTTGTTAAAAGATAATGCTTACATCCTTTTGCCCAAGGAGACACAATCGATTAAAGAATTTTTTAAAACATTTATGTATCTGACTTTACTGTCCAATTAATCTTGGCAACCGAGGTGTTTTCTCAGCTCCTATCCAGGCCTGTGTTTCTAACTCCTAAGTTAAGGGACCACAATATTTGGGGAGTGATGTGTGGTCTTACTATTTACTTCTCTGGTCTGTCCTACCTATTAAGTAAATGAACACAAAACCACAGGAAAGATAGAGACTGCACAGCTCTCTCTCAGTAAAATAGCCGACTCATTCTTCTTTCCCTTTCTGTTTTGCTGTTAGATCTATGAGGAGAAGACAGGGTGAACTTTCTAGGGCATAGAAAGCCCTTCGTCAATGCCGAATAAAGCTTCCTGGGTTGTCTCTCTTGTGTAAAACAGAATTTTAAATAAGAGATCATTGACTGAGACCTTACAGCCTCCATAATTGATGGCTATGTGCTCCTAAACCACTAACCACGGTTTCTGCTCTGTGGATAGATTCTCAGCCCCTTCAGCTGAGATCTCTCTCCTCTTGGTATCCTTAGCACTCACATCTTCTCTCTCACCTTGGTACCATTGCCAGAACAGAAGTAGCCCTCGAAAACCAAGTACATTTAGACCTGGAGTGGATTAGCACTGAGAGTGTTACCTGGTAACCACCAACATGTTCCTCTCTGCTTGATGCTCTGCCAAGTCCCCTGGGTTTGTTTGTTAACCAAAAGATTAAGAGTCCTCTCTATCTCCCTTGAATTTTAAATCTTGTTGGAGAAAGATAATTATCTCTCTCCAACAGTAATGATTAAACAAAACAAAAAAAAATAACCCTCAGTTTGTCCCAAGTTGACTTTTAAAATTTGACTGTGAATACAGTTTTAAATACTAGCTGTATTTCTCTATGCCTGTCTCCTACCAACAGTAATGACTAGATTTTTTTTTTTTCACCAAAGGGAGAGCAGGTTTCAAAACAGCCTACCAAAGCAATGTCTGATCTACTTAGTATTAAGCAAAGACTTTAGTGTGGATGCCTGAATTATTTAAGGGGGCATGGAAGTAGAGAAAACCTGTTTTTAAATCTTTGCTGATCCAGAGACAGATAGAGATGGAGTCTGTTGCTGGTACCTGCTCGCTTCCTCGATAAGCTTGCCCACGGTCATCACTCTGAGCCACAGTGAACCCCTCTGGTTCCAGTTCATTCCATTGTTTGGGCCTCTCCAAGCTTCAAACTATGTGTAATCTCTCTCCTGCCAATCAAAGGCTATGTGTGAGTAATTCTCAGGATGCCCTGAAAGAACTCCAATCAAACCCACAAACACGACTAAAAGCAAGGTTCCTTAGTCTTCTAAGGGTTCCTGATCTTCTGAAGCTACTTTGTTTGACAGGTAACCATCATATATAGTTAAGTTAGTGACAGAATGTTTTGATAGATGGTTAGACTGGGCAATGGATGTGTGTATTATCCAACATGCTTATGGATTCTTTGCGATAAGATTTAAAATCTATTTTCTTAGTAGTTTTCAAGTATACCGTGTATTGCCATTACAGATTATGTCTACTGGGTAATATTGAAATATCAATCCCTAGACACCTGGAGATGGGAAGTGAGGAAATCTGGGAAGTATGTCCCAAAACACCCATGGTGGGGACCGTCCCAATTTCCTGTTGCCCTGGACGATAACTTTAGTTACAACAAGAAACCACACACTTGAAAACAGCTAGAGCAGGGTCTGAAGGTTCCAGCATGAAGAAATGGAAACATGTCTTCAGCTTACACAGGTTAGTGTGAACATGCAATATCATCTTTCTCTGTCTGGTTTATTTTACTTAATATAATATCCGTCCATGCTGCCACAAATGACAGGGTTTCAGACTTACCCACAGCTAAACGATATTCCTTTGTGTATACATATTACCTTTTTATCCATTTTTTGCCTGCTGGATGTTGTAGTTGACTCTCTGTGTCTTGCAGATGTGGCAAGGATAAACATGGGAAATCAGGTGTCTTAGTCAGGGTTTCTATTCCTGCACAAACATCACGACCAAGATGCAAGTTGGGGAGGAAAGGGTTTATTCAGCTTACACTTCCACATCACTGTTCATCACCAAAGGAAGTCAGGACTGGAACTCAAGCAGGGCAGGAATCAGGAGCTGATGCAGAGGCCATGGAGGGATGTAACTTACTGGCTTGCTTGCTTCCCCTGGCTTGCTCAGCCTGCTTTCTTATAGAGCCCAAGACTACCAGCCCACAGATGGCACCACCCACAAGGGGCCCTCCCCCCTTGATCACTAATTGAGAAAATGCCTTACAGCTGGATCTCATGGAGGCATTTCCTCCCCTGAAACTCCTTTCTCTGTGATAACTCCAGCCTGTGTCAAGTTGACACAAAACCAGCCAGTACAGCAGGCATGTCTTTGATATACTGAGTGTCTTTGCTTTGTGTCTGTGCAGTCGATAACTGGGCCACGTGGTAGTTGTATTATCAGAGGTTTGAGACACACACACATACTATTTTCCACTGAGCTGCACTAATTTTTATTTCTACTAATTTCCCACTTTTCTGTGTTCTTGCCCACATTTGTTAGTTTTTCCATGATTTGATGATAGTCAAATAGAATAAACTCTCACTGTCACTAGCTCCTTAATAATTAGTAATTTGAACAATTTTTTGCTTTTTATCTCAATTATTTATTTTATTTATACCTGACTTAAACTGTTACATAAAAACGTAAAGCTTGTCTGTATTAATCAGGAGCCATACGATGTTATAATACTTGTATATGTCATGTGATGTTTAAAGCAGGCTAAATATGCTTGTCTCCTCAAAGGCTAACCACATCTTTACAGCAGGATCTGTCATGGTCTTCCCTTCCAGCTTTTTAAAATGCACGGTATGTCACTGTTGTCATAGTCACCTCACTGTACACACCATCCCTGAACCACTCGCTGGCATCCTGTCACATGGCTAGTCTCCTGTCACATGGCTAGTCTCCTGTCACATGGCTAGTATCCTGTCACATGG
>JAPYYD010006906.1:0-10733 GCA_028551405.1 Uromys caudimaculatus
AAAAAAAAAAAAAAGGATTAAGATAATGAATGTCAGAACATCTCTTAGTCACAGCCGTGGCGTGGCATCTTTGCTGAATCAATTTTAGAACTTTGGAGGAATATACCCTCGACTCTTCAGTGCTGACTATCTCATAATGAACCCTGTAAGATCACTCTGGAAAAAAGTCAGCATGTTCTCCATTGCTGTTCTTAATAAATAGGTCAAGCCTCTGCTAGTAGTCTTTGTCTGTCCCTGTGGTATAAAACTCCCACTGTGGCCAATTTCAGGCAGCTAGTGTGATACCCCAGTACCCACAAGTTTCGAATAGATGCTTGCTGTCTCGGTTACATCGTTTGCCCACGAACCCACAATGGAGCATAGGTAATAGCAGAATGGTTAATCCACATTGTTCAAGGGTCAGAGATTTACAAGTCTGCCTATGAAGATCAAAGGACAACTTACAGGGGTCAATAGATTGTCTCCTTCCAGCACACGGGTCCCGGAAATTAAACTCGGGTTGTGAGGTTTGTGGTAGTAGGCACCTTCACCCCGGGTGTCATCTTGCCAGCCCTCACTACATTCTTCTGTTACTTTTGAGCCAGGGTTTCACTGTAGTCTCAGACTTGCCTGGAATTTGCAGTCTTCCTAGTCCATCCTCATAAGTGCTGGGTTAACATGTAACTGTGACCATACCCAGCCGTGCTGTCTCCTTTAGACCATTAATAGGCATGGGGAATACAGTTCTGAATTGTGAAGGCGCCTGTTGCCAATGAGTACCAAGTCAGTGCCTGGTTGACAGCCATTTTGCTGTCACAAATAGCATCCAAGCCTAATGCTGAAGTCCCAGCGTGCATCACTTAGGCATGAGAGGGCTGTGATGTGCCTTGCAGAAGCATACATGTGCTAGAGAGACTTTGCTCAGGTCTGAGTTACACTGCTAGCAAAACTAACAAGTCAGTGCCAGGGATATAGCTCAACTAGTTATGCTTGTACATGGGACCCTAGACTCATCCCTAGCACTGAATAAACTGAGTGTGCTGGTACCTGAAGTTAATCCCAGCATTCAGGAGGTAGATACAAGAGGATCAGCAGTTCAAGGTCATCTTCTGGTCAAGGTCCAGTTTAAGGGCCTACAAAGAAGGAAGGGAGGGAGGGAGGAAGGGAGGAGGAGGAGAGCAAGAAAGAGAGGGGGGACAGAGGGAACCAAAGAAAGGAGAAAGACAAACAATAGGTAGTACATAATGTGTCATTAAGCAGAAACACAAAATAATTCTAACCAGAGGCATGCAGTGACCTATCCCATACTCCCCCAGGAGCCCTGGTTTGTCCTAATTCGTGTTAGTAGAACTTCACAGGATATAACTTCTGTGGGAAGTAAGAACTGATCATAGGAAAAATTTGGGAGTGAGTTATAAGTATAAATGATGTTTATTTTAATATGATTGAACTGTAGACTTGCAACATTAACTCTTATATTATCAGTGCCTGACCGCTAACCTGCAAAGTCTGAGAAATTTTAAGTCTCTCTTAATTCAATGATGGGGACAGAAAGCAATAAATGAACAAAGGTTTCCCCCTATATGTGGCCTCTTGCTTTTGGGGTTATTCTTAGTTATGTACTTAGTCTGTATATGTATACATAATGTGCGTTTGTGCCGATGTGTGGAGGTCAAAGGGAATTTCCAGGAGTCAGTTTTTACCCTCTGCTTTATTGGAGGGGGATCTGTCTTGTTTCTGCTACCACGTGCATACTTCAAGCCAGTTGGTCTGCAAGCTTCGGGGCAGTTCTCCAATGTCTGCCTCCCATCTCCCAGCGCCTACTGTAGGAGTGCTTTAATCACAGATTAATGCATGCTACTGTATCCAGGGGGGACTGCATGCGCGTGGTGCACATATATTCTTGTAGGCAAGATATTTATACATATAAAGAAAAAATAAGGTAGCAAGAGTAGAAAAAGATTCCCAGAGTTGGCCCTTGATCTCCACTGACATACACATATGTATACACACATATCTCACATAGACACACATGAACGTGTACTACACATATACCACACACAGAAAATAAAACCAAGAAATCAGTGTGTGTACAATAATGTGAGTTAAACTACAAACTAGTCCACTTTTCCAAGGTTTTCCACTAATATCTAAAGGATATATACTTTGGTTATATATTCAGTCATTTGGTTATATAATTCGGTCACCAAAACCTACTATGCAGAGAGGACCCCTCCTGGCATTTTGTGGTTTTCCCAGTAGTGTTTTGCCTGCATAAACGTGTATTTCCTTGAGTTTTTTTTATATTGGTAACAAGCTGACTTAGGTCAGTAAAGAACTTGCTATGCAATCTTGAGGCTCTGAGTTCCATCCCCAGAACCTCTGTAACAAGCCCGATGCGGTAACACACACTTGCGATCCTAGTTCTGGAGAGGCAGACACAGGCCGATCCCTGAGTCTTGCTGGCCAGTCGGCCTAACCTAATCAACAAGCTCCAAGGCATGAAGCCTTATCTTACAAAAACAAGCTAAACAAGGAATGACACACAAGGTTGACCTCTGCTCTTCACTGTACACACACCTGCACACACCTGTGAAAACACACACACACACACACACACACACACTTTTTTTTCTTTCTTCCTTTTGAAGTTTCAGATAGAAGCCTTTAAAATGGGGAAATGTAGGTGAAGCCATTCATCAGGATTTAGCAGTAACTCAGGGTCCAAAGTGGGCAGTGGGCACTGAAGAAAAACTAGTGTACTCTCTAGATGCAGGTCCTGTCGCAGGATGTGGGAGGGTACCATGAAAGAATGTATCTAGGACCATGGCAGGTGATAGACAACATCACTTGAGTGACAGAGACCCATTCAGTAAAAATTAGCAAGAATAAATGTTGAAGTTTGGTCTTACTGTGTATTGTAATGCTAAGTGTAGCCCCCAAGACCTGGAGTCTGCAGGTAGACCCAAGTGACACTATGCGACCTTGCCCCCAAGTTATTTCTAATTGGTAAATAGAGATACCGACAGCCAATAGCTGGACAGACGAGACATCGTTAGGGTATAGGATTCCCAGGCTTAGAGTCAGAGGAGAAGTAGGAGAAGAAGGTAGAGGAAGAAGAGAAAGTTGGCAAGGGTTAGGTGAGCCATGAAAATGTGGCCCTGAAGGCTCACCAGTTGTAGTTAAGAGCAGCCCAGACAAACATAGTAAGTAATAACTCGGGGTCATCGATAGGAAAGTAGACCATAATAGCATAGAGGGTAGATATCTGCCCAGCTTTTGTGCTGTTTAAGGCTTGTTGTAAATAATAAAAGTTGTATGCCTTTCATCAGGGAACTGAATGATCAAAGGCAGGGCAGAAACCCTGGATTGGGGTTAAAATTTTCAACAACAAATAAATGCATAACACTTAAAGCACAGCACCCTGGAAAATGAGCCCCAGCCTATGGGATGGCGCCACCCATATTCAAGAGGAGTCGCCCTCGCCATTTGGGAAGATAGATCCTCTTTTTATACACCTCAGAGTGCTTTCCGTCATCTAAGCACCCCTTGGTTCAATCAACTACCACACGAAGCAAAGCAAGTAAGGTTAGAGGTTAGAGATCAAAATCCACCATTTCTTAAATGGCTCTCACTCTCTCTAGCCCACTTATGCGTTCTCTCTCTCTCTCTCTCTCTCTCTCTCTCTCTCTCTCTCTCTCTCTCTCTCTCTGTGTGTGTGTGTGTGTGTGTGTGTGTGTGTGTGTGTGTGTGTGTGTGTGTGTGTTGTGTATATACTTATTAGTGTGGGTATGTGCATATATATGTACCCACACATGCATACAGAAACCAGAGGTCAATGCCAGCTGCCTTCCTTGATCTCTTTCTGTATTTTTATTTTTTTTTGAGACAATGTCTCCCACCGAACCTGAGGCTCATGGCTTTGGCCAGACTGGCTGGCCAATGATCTCCAGGGATCTGCCTGTCTCTGTCTCCCAGCCCTGGGGTTAGAGGCATTCCCCACTACCCACAACTTTGTACGTACATTAAGAATCCCAACTTGGGTCCTCATATTGATATATTAGGCTCCTTTATCAGTTGATTCATATCTCCAGCCCCATGTTTTTGGGACTTACCTTTGACATCATGGAAAACTGTTGGAATGGGCATGTAGGTTGTTATGGTCCATAGAATAGGAGGAAGCAGGTGGTAAAGGAGAAGAACAGTTGCCAAACAGATGGCACCATATCCAGCTGAGTATCTTAGGTGAGAAAAGTTTCAAGCCTTCTCCCCTGCCTCCTTGTAACTATTTTTAAAGTTGTGAATATAGACACGCACAAAATACCTAGCCAAGTGGCTTCGGTCCTTCACAGTGATCATGAATCACTGGATGTTCTGGTGCCCGCAAAGTGCTTGGCCATTTTTGCAAGACATTTGTACACAGACAGGATGAACAGAGGTTGAAGAGTCTTTTTATTTGGAACATGAGAGGTCCATGATACTCTCCTGTGGGAAGAAGATGGAATGTGCTGGCAGCAAGTGAGCACATGAGGACCGGGTCCCATCTCCTGACGCCTGGTACAGTGTGCAGCCATCTTTGCAGGCTACCTGTCCATCTCTTGTTCTTTCATATCCTCTGCCATCTATATATAGTCTGCATACAGTAACTAATCTCAAGTGTTATAAACCATGCTGGTTGGTCAATGTCCAGGATGGTAGAAAGGACTCTGGGTTTGGAGTCAGACGATCTGGCTAGCTACCATCCTTCCTCTGCTGAGCAGATGATGAAGAGAATGTCTATTCATCAGAAAGTAGAAGGAGATATTTGCTGTCCTCAGATCTCTGGTGGGCTGAATTCACATATAACAATGAGTGTGAAGCTGCCTTGTAAACTATAAACTATATAATATATATAACAATATATAATATATAATGCACAAGTATTGGGTGGTATTCCTCTTATACTGTGTCCCATAGTTACCTCATCCTCCTGTTGAGAGCCATGGTGACTTTATTCTGTTATACCTGATGCTACATGTTCTTGTTGAAGAAAAAGTTATTTTTAAAAAGTAGGATATTTTCCTAGTCTTGTGGCTTTCTACAACTTTCAGTTGCGGAAGTAGTATTTTGCCAGCTATTTGAGGTTTAGCAAGTGGATCAAAGAAGGCATGGCCTCCTTAGATGCCTTACATGCACAGTGTGTCCGTGCACCCATGGGGATACATGCCAAGACTCCCAGAAACTGCCTGAAAACACAGACAACATTGAACTCTATATATGAAATGTTTTCTTCCATGTAGGGCGTGCCTACCTATGATAAATCTTGATTTATGAATTACACATAGTAAGAAGTTGATAGCAATCACTAACAATAAAAAATAAAAATCAAAGTCTATCCTAAACTATATGCATTCAATCTTTAAAAAAAAAAAAAAAGACAGTTCGTCAGTAACTAATAGGTGGATAGCATGTATAGTTCGAATACAGGAACAGGTGAACAAAGGAATGATTCATATCCTAAGCAGGAAGGAGTTTGTGGTATAAAATATCATTGCACAGCTCTGGAAAAGTTATAATCTATCACTTCCAAGACACTTATTTCTACAATTTTTCTTCTAATATGTTCTGACTGTGGTTAAACATGGGATTGCTGAAACCACAGAATGCAAATCGTCACAAAGAGGAAATCTGCTGTGAATGTTTCAAAAAGACTTACAGGGGCTGGGGAAAGGCTGTCAGTAAGAGAGCTTGCAGCTCCCGGGAAGGACAAGAGTCTCATTCCCAGCCCCCATGTCATCCATGTTGGGCTGCTCACAACCAACAGTAACTCCAGCTCTCTGGCACCCAACCCCCTCTTCTGGTATACACATATACAGACATGCATGCATACACATAAGTGAAAACAAATAAAACCTTTACAAAATAAAAGTTTGCAGTGTGCTAACTACCCTGTGATTGCAAAGGACAGGGCTTCATCATTAAGGGCATTGGGGAGGCCTCAGATGCTAGCGCAGAGGTAAATTTCATATGCGTTTGATTGGATGAAGGATGCCCACACTACCTGGTTAAGCATACCTGTAAGGGTATTTCAGAATGAGATCAGCAGGGCAGAGGAGAGGATATGCCCCTCCCCATTGTGGTGGGCCTCATCCAATCCACCGAGGATCTGAAGAGTACAAAGGGCATAGGGAAGAGGAATTGCCTGCTCCTCTTTTCTGTTCCACTGCTTGGGCTGAGTAATTTCCTCTCATCTTGTCTCACCATTGGATGGGGACTTATTATCCATGCTCTTGATGATCATGCCTTCAAGCTGAAACTGAGTTATATGACCAACATTCTTGGGGTTCTAGATTATAAGTACCAGAGACACAAAACCCATAGGTATACATAGCTTATTAATATATAATATACAATTATGTATAACATACATATATTACATACAGATACAACACACACAAAAATAGATAGGTAGGTAGATAGATAGATAGATAGATAGATAGATAGATAGATAGATAGATAGATAGATAGATAGATATCCTATTGGTTCCATTTCTATAGAGAACCCTTAGTTACAATCAAGAAGTAAAACAAGAGAACCTGTGTTTTCAACCTTCACCTTTGTGATGGTTTTTATGTGCTCGGCCCAGGGACTAGCACTATTAGGAGGTGTGGTCTTGTTGGAATAGATGTGTCACTTGTGGGTGTGGGCTTTAAGACCCTCATCCTAGCTGCCTGGAAGCCAATATTGTCCTAGCAGCCTTCAGATGAAGATACAGAACTCTCAGCTTCTCCTGCACCATGCCTGCTTGGATGCTGCCATGCTCCCACCTTGATATTAATGGACTGAACCTCTGAACCTGTAAGCCGGCCCCAATTAAATACTGTCCTTTATAAGAGTTGCCTTGGTCACGGTGTCTCTTCATAGCAGTAAAACCCAAACTAAGACAACCTTGCTTGGACTCTCACAGTGATGCTCTCTACGGCTCAGGCAGGTGACATTCTTTACTTCTATATCCAAACACATTGACATGCCATGTATTACCCAAACTACAGTGTCCTAGCACCTGAGCAGAAACCTGGATGCTTCACCCACAGAGATTCTCTCTAACCCACCCAGCTGCCTCCCAGAGATAAATTCCAGGGATGTGGACAGCCCTTTTTTGGGGGGGGTGGAGGGGTTCGAGACAGGGTTTCTCTGTGTAGCCCTGGCTGTCCTAGAACTTACTCTGTAGACCAGGCTGGCCTCGAACTCAGAAATCCACCTGCCTCCCAAGTGCACCACCACTGCCCAGCGTGGACAGCTCTTAATAATACTTCCTAAAAGTGGGCTTAGTAGAGTCCAAGCAGGGAAAGGACCTTGTATATTGTAGCATCATAGCATCGATGTATATGGTTCTCTCTCCAACTTCTCCTCCTCTCTCTCCTTCCCTCTCTCCCTCTCTCCCTCCCTCCCTCTGTATCCCTCTCTCTTTTTCTCCCTTCACCCTCTCTTCTTCTCTCTCCCTCTTCCCCTCTCCCTCTCTTGTGTTCTGTTTCTCAGAAAGCTCACATTCTTGATACATCATATAACACAATTAGAAATTCCTTCCAGAAGCACAGAAATGGTTTGCTGATGTCCTAAATGATCCTGAGAGACTCATCTTGACATCTATCTACTGCTCACAATGATACATGCTAGAGCTCTATCACATGAGTCCTTCTTAAAGCAGAAGTTAGAGAAAAGCAAGCTACAATAAAATAAATGGCTAGTAGTGGAGTTTGCATGCCGGGTAACAGCAGACATACCACAGAAGAATGACGGTGTCAGACGTGGAATTGCGACTTGGAAAAACCCATTGGCTCAACGTGCACCAGAAACCAGCTCCATTTTCCCCACTCTGAGAGTCAAAGAGAGAGAAATATAAAGGGGAGAGAAAGCTAGGTCTTTTTCAAGGAGAAATTCGCCTTTTTTCTTTGCTGAAGAGAAAAAGCAAGGTGGAGATGGAGCTTCGGAAGGGGCAAAGCAGACCAGACATGGTTCTGGGTTAGAGAGAGCCTTGAGAGGCATGTCTGGGGCTTTCCTTCGACGGGCTATTACGCTTGATTTGAGGTTTCTTTTCATTGCTGGAGAGCACACTTACAGCCTTGTGCACGCTAAATGAACACTCTTCAACAATGCTTCCTCTTCAGCCCAGAGAGCAGCTAGCTCCCTTTATAATTACTGTAATTATTTCATGAAGAAATAAATATCTAAGGAGATCATGGTGAACAGCTACAAAATATTGTTATATAGGCATCAGTTTTCCTATGGAACAGTGGTCCTCAACCTTTTATATAGTTTGTCATATTGTGGTAGCCCCCCAACCACATTATTTCGTTGCTACTTCATAACTGTAATTTCTGCTACTGTTGTGAATCGTGTAAATAATTTTAAAGATAGATGTTTGCTGTAAAAGTTGCGACCCATAGGTTGAGAACTACTGCTGTAGAAGAAACTTAAAACGATGGTTATTGTCTACTGTGTCAATAGAAGTAACATAACATGGCGCTGCTGTTGCTGGTGGTTAATGTTTGATCTCTTTAGTCTCAAAAAATTATGTTAATAATAAAGTCCAACAGGTACAGGGTTTGTGTTTAGTCCCTTGTACATTATAGGAATCAGACTAAGCCCAGAAGAACATGACTGTTAACAGGAGACTGTTTGAAGGTACATATCCCAAATGGAGGGCATGAGCTCCTGCTCCCCACGTTGTCGTTTTAAAGTTAAATTTTATTAGGTTAACTGAATCAATTCTGAATCTTCAGGAAGTCTTATGATTGGAAAATTAGTAAACAGGTAGAAACTTCCAGAAACATTTGTTGAAAGAATAATCTGGGTTAGTCATCCAAATTTTTAGCACACTGAAGGTGAAAATCCAGGATCTGAAACTTCTTTTTTCATTCATTTTGGAGCCTGAGATTCGCTTGGTGGGTGTAAGGAGAAGTACACACACAGAGAAATGGAAGACGAGACACAGAGAAATGAGAGTGTACTCATAGACTCATAGGAAACACTAGCTGAGGGCTGGGGATGTAGCACACTTGGTAGATTGCTTGCCTAGTAGGCAGAAAGGCCTGGATTCAATCCCTAGCACCACATAAACTGGGTATGGTGGTGCATGTCTGAGTCCCAGCACCTGGGAAGTGAAGACAAGAAGATTCCAAGTTTAAGTGAGTTTGAGGCTTGAGCCTCAATAATAATAACATGAGCCTTGTCTCAATAATAACAACAATAATAAATTGTTGTTAATAATTATTATATTTTAAAAACCATATTATCTGGTAAATAAATTAACAAAGCAATTTTAAACACTTAAGTTACTGACCTGTCCTCAAATAATAAAACAAGCTGGTTGTCAATTTCAGTGAAAAGATACTCACTAAATTCCCTCAGTAATCCTTGTTCCCTTACATTCTTAGGCAGAGAACCAAATGACATGTCTTTTCCTGTGCGTAAAGAGACATTTGCTATTCCTGGCTCTAAGATCCTTCCTATAAGTTAGTTATACCCAGCAAACAAAGTCAAACCCCAACAGCTATGTTGTTAATATGCCCCTCTGACCAACTTGATGGGTCAAAGAGCAGCCAATTGGAGTTGTTCTCTGAGGCTAGTTTCTTCAAAACTGGAGTGGGGATCAGTCAACTTAGCACTATAATACTGAAAGCTCTGAAATCAACAGTCACGGTGTGTTCGTTACCCGACCTAGTAACCTTCCAGGGGGAGTCCTCATTTTATCTAGGGTAGACTACGGTAAGGAGGTTTGAGCCTGCACACTCCGAGAAGTGGCGAGAGGAAGGTGTTGGCAGTGTTCAAGACCCTGGTTCTAGTTACCACCACCCCCGTCATGTTTTTATCTATCCCAGCCCTTCTAGTCATCAAACCACCCCAGCTGTTTCCCAATCATATCCCACACACAGCTCACGCAAGTTCACTGGACACTAGTACTTACTAATATACGCCAGAAATAAAATGCTCTGCTAACCAACACAGCCCAGTAAGCTGAAGCCCTGCCTTGGTAAAGGACCTCTGTGTGATGTTTTTTCAGGCCTAGCTACAGGGAATTTCAAAGCCTTTCCCCTCAGGCTCATGGAAGAGGGGATCAAGTTTCTCATGTCACACATAACTGAGTTTAGAACCAGGACATGACAATCTTGGAGGACAGTTACAACCAGGGACTCAAGGACCCCCTGCTCTCTGGATCTCTTAATGATAAAGTCTCATTGATTGGGGAAGTAAGAGGATCCCTCACAACTGGGCTGATCTGCCTGACCCTCCTCTGGTACCATTTCACCAGGAAAGGGACATATCGGAAGAGCAGGTATTTATTCCTGTTTAGCCTCTTGCTTACTTCAGCCAAATTCAGCCCCTTGACACTGTAGAACGACACAGTTGTTGACGAAGTTAATGCTCCAGAACCCTGAAATCAAGTTACAAATGAAAATCAGAGACAGACAGAGACAGAGACAGAGACTCAAATCCATGTCTTAAGTAGATGAGTTTTTTTTTTTTTTTTTTTTGAAAGGTCAAGATTTTATTATTGTCTTCATAACAAGATCGGCTTAGAACTGGATCACTTGGCCCTTTCTCTTTTTGTCGCCTCCCAGTTCAAAATGCTTGCATCTCTTGATAGCCAGCATCCTCTTAGATCTGCAGTTGGGCTCCACGCACTCCAGTCTCAGCACAATCTTCTTTGTAGTTTTAGCCTTTTTGCGGAAAATAGGCTTGGTCTGCCCACCATAGCCACTCTGTTTCCTGT
>JAPYYD010006907.1:0-10732 GCA_028551405.1 Uromys caudimaculatus
ACACATATGGTCACTTGATTTTCGACAAAGAAGCTAAAACCACTCAGTGGAAAAAAGACAGCATTTTCAACAAATGGTGCTGGCTCAACTGGCGGTCTACATGTAGAAGAATGCAAATTGATCCATTCCTATCTCCTTGTACAGGCTTTCTTTTGTGCTGGGTGGCAGCAGCCTTCCAGGAATGCAGACAGAGCTGGCTGTCCCTGATGACTGCAGGCCTCCTGGATTACAGCTATAAGTTTGAACCAAAGCTGGAGCATAGAGGGAACAGGATAGATCTCATGGCTCTTTGCTTGCTGGGTGAAACCACAGGCAGGGGATTAGGAGAAATTTACTGGGTAGGTACTTTAGTGAAAGAGTTGCTGGCATACATCCACAAATAATGTATAATGTACTGTCAATTAAAAATGTATGGTGACTAGGCATTATTTTGTGGGTTGATGGCATTATCTTATAAGTGGACACCATATTCCGTATTCCTATAAGGCATATTAAACATTTGGGAAATACACAACTGAATTTTATAAACATATTTACAAATTGAAAAAAAATCAAATCTCTCTATTCTTTGAACAATTAATATAAGTGTAAAGATTGAGTCAACAAACAGCCATCATCTTGCTTTAAAAAATATTTGATGATAAGCAGTATTTGAATAAAATGAATAGTAAATGGAAAACAATTTTTACACTTCTTTACATATGTTTATTGCATGCTAACAAACTCATATGATACATCATAATGATAAAAATAAAATTTTGAGAATAAATTCTATGCAATATTCTATTAAAATCTATATAGTTAATGTTCTCTGAGTTATTTTAATTAAAAAATATAATATTGCAATCTGTGATGTTTCATTTTAATTAATTCTATTACTCTTTGTTATTTTCTCTGTGTTATTTATATTAAAAATATGCATTATCATATATTGTATGTATAATATATAATATAGTCTATGTAATATATAATTATACCTATAAAATAGTATATAATCTGTAATATAAAATTGTTTTCTATATATTGATATATTATTATTATTTATTATTATTATTATAAGATGTAAAAAGGCTGTACATTCAGGAATGAATATATTCTCAAATTTCACACATTTTAAAACGAAGGAAACCCAGATTGCTCTGATCAAATGTTTAGATTCAGTTCTGGGTTTTAAATCATCTCTCTTGTCTGGCTGTAAAAAGAATTGGAATTAATACAATGTCAAGAGAATGATTTCCATAATAAAGTCATCCAATGGATCACATCAATCTGAGACATTGGTGGAGTGCCCTTTACAGAACATGTCCAGGAATAAAACAAGGCAAATTTAGTACACATCAATCAGTGATTCTTTTATATATTGTTCAAATAGCAGTCTCTCCTGTAAAGGAAACATGGAACTAAGGTTCCCATTCAATTGTTAAAACTTTGTATAATTACTTTGTTCCATTAAAGACATGTCTTAGACTCTAGATTAAAGGCTAAGAATATCTATATTGTCCTGAGGATTGTACTGTGTTTCATACGACTTCTTTTATATTACTGAGTTTGAAAGAATTTTATGTTATTTCAAGTCAGGTTAATGAGTTGCAAAATGGAAGTAATAATGGTTCATTACCTCTTGACTTATTAAATTATCACATTTAGATACTTCTCATCTATTCATAAGAGAAAGAGAAATATAGGCAGATTTAACATGATTCCTAAACAATAAAGATCAATAAAATATCAATAAAATATTGTAATGACTTTGGGTCATATATCAATATTCCACAAAAAACAATTTTGACAGACTCTACTTAATAATAAATGCATTCAGTAGTGCAATAAAAAATAAGTACCATATAACATTATATCAGAAAAACATCAATGAAGTATTTTATTAATAGCATCACGCATGTTTACAAGCATCCAAAACCAACCTACCTATAATTTTATTTTTAGCTAAATTTTTTAGCTAAAATTGCTCAGAAATTACTTTCAATTTGAAAATAATATATTTCATAAGTTCAGAAACTAAGTAATACATTAGAGATTTATAGGAGCAATTCTGATTTCTTGCATTATATAAAGTCTTTAGACCACTTTCTCCACAATCTTTATGGACTTCAGTCTGTTCAAGAACTGAGAAGCTCTAATCCTCCTAATCTTTTCAGTATTTGAGTGTGCACAGCACCCCAGGGAGGTAGGTACTCACACAGTGGGGAGCCAAGGATGCTCTCTGCAGTAGACGTGGGGAGCCAAGGATGCTCTCTGCAGTAGACGTGAGACTCTCTACCTTCATCATACTGTATATTATTATCACTTTCATAACAATATTATCACTTTCATAAAAATAACAAAGTTAAAACTATTGTGATAATTATTGTTTGATAATATCTAGGAAAATATTTATAATGAGGATTCTTAAAATAGTAAATGGTTTTGGAAATTCAAATAAAATATGTAAAGCATACTTAAAGAAAACACAAAGACAGTAAAGAAAAAAACATTTTCTAGAAGTTATGGTTATGGCTTCTGGCACTAGATAAACTTGATCCAAATCCTTGGCTTATGCTTTTGTTAAACCCAAATGCATACATTTATGTAAAATTCAAAAAGAAAATTTATGTGTTGTACATGGACATATCTACATTAAATTCATTTGAAAGGTAATTCAAAACCTATACTTCTGTTTTGTTTTGTTTTTCCATGTCCGTATTTTTAGTATTGAGAAAAGAATCTACTGTGCAAAGTTTGACAGCTTTTTATTTTTTATTTTTAAATTTTGAACAGCTATAAAATGTAACATAGGACAGGGAAGGCTTGAGGCAGTAGTGACAGTTGTGACATACCACCCAGTGTTCTCCTGTTATATTGCAGAGCTATTGCACAGCTGGTGAGTAAATGCTTTCAGGAATTACTTGAAAAAAACCACCACTAAAACCACTGTAAAATGTCACTTAGGAACATACATATCCTAAATCGAATAATAAATTCCAGAGAATATATAAAAATATCCTTGCTTCAAAGGAGAATGATGAAGGCCGTTCTACAAACAAACACTTGTGGTCTGAGAGCCATTGTATGCATATCTCCTTTGAGGGACTTTGTTTCAGAGGTCTATTTATATACATTAATCCAAATAACATATTACAAAAATTAAATTGGTAGGTAAGTATAATATTTTATATAAAATGTTTATATAGCTAGTAAGTTAGATTACATGATTTTATGTTACCAAGTTAAGAGGATACCAAATTTCTTGCCCCCTAAGCATTTATAAAATTTAAGCATTTATTATTTATATTAGGGAAAATTTGTTCATATTAAATACATCAAGAAAAAAATCCAATTTTAAATAACAGACAAAAGTTATGTTTGGCTTGGATAGAATGTGTATTTTTATTTTGGGAATTAATTTAAATATCTTTTAATATATCAGAGATATATTATATCTCATTATATATATAATATAATGAGAAAATATTTACAGTTGAGGTAATTATCCAGTTGAAATACCTAAGGGAATCAACTAAGATATAAGAGAACTATTTATTGATAGCAATAGAGAATAGGATTGGAATTCTGTTCATGGTTGTTATACAACTACTTTGCAATAGAAATGAAAAAGTCAATTCTATATGCAACAAAATAACATTGAGAAAAATTATCTATTTTGAGAAGGAGAGTGAAGATATAGCTTTGCATATATATTATTTGGAATAATCAGGTTGTTGAGCACAGACGGTTTTAACTGAAGGATTTTTGGATTATTTAAAGAAAAACATTAAAAATATTTTAGTATTTGAGCTTTTGTCTTACTATCAATGTACTTGTAAATGAAGATTCAATGATATGCTATAGAACAGATTTACCTCACTGTTAAAACCTTGCCAACAGAGTTCTTGGTTAGAAACACAGCAAAGAATATAAAAAATATCCTGTGCATCAAGTTTCTGTAAAGATCCTGGGGCAGAGTAAATGCTTATCAAATATAAGTGAAGAAACATCAAAATGTCATCATTGAAATTATAATCACCATCTGCTATGGGTATATGAACCTTTTTCGCAACTCCAATTGAGATAAAGTATCCAAATTATAGAAATATCCTTACTTTGACCTTGTCTGTCACAGATGGTGTGTATGCAGATAGACATACCTCTTGTGAGATATTTTGTGTTCATGGTTATTGCAACTTTGCACGTACATGGAGATCAATAGCTTTCCTAGGAAATGTAGGTGTCATACAGGGTTCTGTAAAAAATAATTAGATATAGATATGAATATAAAATTTATTATATTATTTCTAATTATATGCATGTATGTTTGTCAGTGGGTTCATGTATGTATGTCTGTGAGTGTGGGGTTGGTTTCCATGGAAGTCTCAAGTATCTGGTAACCCTGAAGTTCGGATTTCAGGCATCTGTGAGTTGTCTGCCTTGAGTGTTGGTTAGCAAACACAGCTTCTCTGCAAGAGCACTCTAGACGTTTAACCACTAAGTAATCTCCAGAGCACCAAGCTATTTATAGACTAATAAAATAAGTGAATGAGTACGTGAAGGAATAACCGATGATGGTCATTATTTTCACATCATCAATAAATTCAAATTCTTTAGTATTACAATTTTCTATGATTACATCAAGGTAATCATGAAAGGAAACTACTTTTCTTTCAGCAGTGTTGAACTCAAGGAAATGCAGCCTTTCCATTTAGTTCATTTGCCTGACTGTAGTGAAGATGTGAGTCTAAATAAAGACTTTATACCTGAACCAAGACAAAAACAAAAACAACAACAACAACAACAAAAATCGGCTAAGATGAAGGCTAAATATCATGAGAAAGTAGCCAGGGCTATGTAGGGCAATCCTAACTTCTGGGTACTCTGTGTGCTCTAGAATAGATTAAATGCTTGCAAAAGAAAGAATATGTTTTGGCAGCGTTGCTAGATCTATATCCCCAGGGCAAAATTGAAGACATAGTTGCATTCAATACTGACATAGATCTTCAGAAAGATATTTTCCTAAGCAAGCATTGCAGGCACTCAAGTGTGCGTGCCAAGAATATCTCATGAAAACGAGTGCAGCACTGGAATGCACACGAGGAGTGCAGAGGAGAATGTTGAACCAGGAACTGCTTCAGTGACACCCATAGCAGCAGGAGACGACAACAATGGTAGTCTCAGCAGCAAAAAGGGCGATTTCTCCATTTATAAACACAATTGAACATATGGCTAGCTTAATTAGGACTTTTCTCATTAACTCAGAATAGGCCATCTCTACTCAAGTACCCTGAATAGAAAATCTGCATGAATAACAGTGTATACATTTGCAAAAAGACCATTTATTAAGTTGGAATTCAAGAAGTCAGCTATGAGCATCTGTGCAGCATTTGCTTATTTTTTTACCATTTTTAGTCATTCTCTGTTGTATACCAGAACTCCCATTGATAAGAATGGTTCCCTTAATGCCACCTCCCTATATTCTGTTTGTAGTTAGAAGCTGAAGCACTATTCAAACCCAAGAATATTCTAGCAGAGCTGTGTTCAAAGAAACCATACGTTTCTTAATTTTAACTTTGTTGTCACTGCATATGGAACACACAAAAGTGAGGATAGCATTGTCTAGTAAGAATCCTAATATCCTCAAGGCCATTACTCTCCTGTTCAAACTAAAAAAAATTAAGAGGGAATTCACTAATAGCATATGAACTTCCACAGGAAGTGTGTGTGTGTGTGTGTGTGTGTGTGTGTGTGTGTGTGTGTATGTGTGTGTAAAATAACAAATACGTATAATTTTCAGTCTAATGTTTCTTTTTGTATGTAAAATTTAGGATTTAGAGTGAGGTTAGATAAAGGCCCAATTAAACATCAACTGTCTTAGTCACATTAATTTGGATGAATTGGGGTAAGAGAAAAGAAGATGAAAATTTTGTTAGAATTTCAAAATCACACGTTGAGATGTTAAGACTCCTGACTGTATAATTAACTTTTCTAGTTTCAAATGTAAAATTCTCTATTTTCACCTCAGACATGGTAGAGATGAGAGTAGACTCAATGTACTTACTTCATATCTACCAGGGAGGCACTAGACTAACATAGGTTAATAAACATGATATTATGGTTAGGAAACACCTAGTTAATGGACTGGAGTATCATTCTTGGTGTTTTTAAATTAATATAGCAAACTATGAACTCTGATAACTTGTGGCAGAATGCAGTAATTTTTCTAATTGACAAACGCTATTAGTGAACTTATGAACGAATTCTAGAGATTTCATAAACTGTGGCTAGGTTATTGCAACATAGCAAGTGGCACATTGTGTGGAAATTGACCACCTTTGTAAACACAGGTCACATGGCTAGAGATAAGCAAGCATTTATAATGCTTCATGAGAAAATAAATAGATATTACCTTGAAATGTATTTTAATTTCCTTATATTTTATATAGTTATGTGAAATATATGTGCATAATTAACATATTAAGCATTTTTTAATTCTCTAATATTGAATATAAAGTAATATCATATACTTAAAGTATTTCCTAAGGTAAGGTAGAAATGGTTAAATGACATTAATTAACAATAGAAACATAAGTAACTCTGGCACAGTGTTACTTTTCTTACATTGTAACTGTCTAAATAGATTCAAAGCAATAATAAATGCTGTACATTGTATATTTCCAAATGAAGAAAATTGATAGAAATGTTTCAATATATATCTGGATCGATTTTTTAAGATTATTGGTTTTTGCTGTGATTTATATACCATCAAAATTTACCATTTTCTATGAAAAATAGTCCTTATTAAAATAGATAGACAGAGAGACAACCAAACCATAGATCACCTGAACTTGATATTAGCACAAAAAATTTTGACATTGATTTGGTAAAATTTCTAAGTGCCAATGATTTTCACATGAAGATCATTTTGTTCTAATAATATGGCATAAAGGTTTAGTGTCAATTGGTTTTCTCTTAGAAAATTTACAATACATTGCCTCAACTCAGTCATTAAAAAATTGGGTATTTTAAAGAGAGTATATAAAATTCCTAATTTATGTTACAAATTGGCTTACTAAGGGTCTCAGTATGATATTCAAAAGTTGCTATCAAGGTTTTTCTATTTTTAACCTAGTCAGTCATTTTTATAAAAAGAAAAAGAAATAACCTCCTCAAATTTTTTTGAACAATTTCTTCAAATTATTTAACAAATATAAAATTTCCTCTGTGATTATTTCAATCCTGACAACTATAAAGGCAAGTTGTTAGTGATTTCTCTTTATGATCTGCCTGATTCTTATTTCATTACTGCAAGCCTAATCATCTGCGTGTATTTGTGTGCGTGTGGGGGAGAGGAGGAGAGAAAGAGAGAGAGAGAGAGAGACAGAGACAGAGACAGAGACAGAGACAGAGACAGAGACAGACAGAGATGGAGAGACAATTAGACAGAGAATCATACAGAAACAGACAGAGAGACAGAAAGCCAAGGAGAGAGAGAAAGAGAAAGAGAGAGAGAGTGCCAAGAACAGGGAGTTAGGGGAGAAAGACTAGAAAAGATACACTTGCTGACATTTCTATTTTTCAAAAATATTAATTCACAAAGTTAAACATGATTGCCCTCCAAAAGACCCAACAAGCAGCTGAAAGAGTCACATGCAAATATTTGTAATTTGGTAAATTGGTAATGACCCAACTATTGGACAGAAGCTGCTGACCCATGTGGTTGAATTAGGGGAAAGCTGGAAGAAGCTAAAAATGAGGGTGACCCTGTAGGAGGACCAGCAGTCTCAACTATCCTGGACCCCTGGGATCTCTCAGACACTGGATTACCAAGCAGGCAGCATACACGAGCTGATATGAGACCCCCAACACATATACAGCAGAGGACTCTGGGGTCTGAGTTCAGCCAAAGAAGGTGCACCTAACCCTCAAGCATCTGGAAGCCCCAGGGTGTTTAGAGGTCTGGTGGAGCAGGGGGGATGGGAGTGGGTATGTCCTCAAGGAGACAAGGAGGTCGGGAGGAGGTATGGGATGGGGAACAGTCAGAGCGTGGATTGGGACGGGGATAAAATCTGGAGTGTAACAAGAAAGCATTAAATAAAACTTTAAGAAAAGTTAATCACTGGTAAATTGGTAATGACAAAGTTCATTTGCTCACCATACACACTCTTTTTCTCTTTTTTGCAATATTTCACTCATAATATTTTCTATCAATTGATAAGTCTGAATCTCTACTAATATGGTTTATAAATATAATGAGCTTGGGATTGAGGAGGGGATGACTAAACAACCAAATGAATGGATTGCTTTTGCATAGAACCCAAAATTATATTGAAATGATGTAAAACGAAGATATTCCAGAGTCTTTGAAAACAGAGAATAATGTTTTGTGCAAATGTTCTTCATCATGCCCAGAATGCATGACTAATGGAAACTCTGATATACTGGTATAATTAAAAGAAAAAAAATGTTTCATCTTTGTTGTAAAACATGTCATTCATTCTCCAAAATCAACCATGGAAAATAAAGCAAATATATTTATTTTACTCTTGTTATCTCTAGTCATAAGGGTACTATGACAAAGAATTTATTTAGCTGCCATGTGTTTAAAATCTACTGTCTTAGTTAGGGTTTCTATTACTGTGAAAAAACTCCAAGACCAAGAAAAACTTAGGAAAGATAATGACTTATTTCATGTTATACATTCGGGTAAAGGTCCACTACAGAGAAATTCAAATGCGAAAATTCAAATAGCAAGAGTCTGGTTATAGAAACTGAGTGAGAAGCCAAGGAGTAAGCATTGCTTACTGGCTTGTTCCCTATGACTTATTCAATCTATCTTCCTGTTGGAGCATCTTCTGGGTATATACCCAGGAGTGGTATAGCTGGGTCCTCAGGAAGTACTATACCCACTTTTCTGAGGAACTGCCAGACTGATTTCCAGAGTGGCTGTACCAGCTCACAATCCCACCAGCAATGGGGAAGTGTTCCTCTTTCTCCAAATCTTGGCCAGAGTCTGTGTCACCTGAGTTTTTGATCTTAACCATTCTGACTGGTGTGAGGTGGAATCTCAGGGTTGTTTTGATTTGCATTTCCCTGATGAATAAGGATGTTGAACATTTGTTTAGGTGCTTTTTGGCCATTCGATAGTTCTCAGTTGGAAATTCTGTTTACCTCTGTCCATCATTTTTAATAGGGTTATTTGATTCTCTGGAGTATAACTTCCTGAGTTCTCTGTATATATTGGATATTAGCCCTCTATCGGATGTACGATTGGTAAAGATCTTTTCCCAATCTGTTGGTTGCCATTTTGTACTATTGACAGTGTCCTTTGCCTCACAGAAGCTTTGCAATTTTATGAGGTCCCATTTGGCAATTGTTAATCTTATAGCATAAGCCATTGGTGTTCTGTTCAGGAACATTTCCTCTGTGCCCATGTGTTCGAGAATTTTCCCCCACTTTCTCTTTTATTAGATTCAGTCTATCTGGTTTTATGTGGAGGTCCTTGATCCATTTAGACTTGAGCTTTGTACAGGGAGATAGGAAAGGAACAATTTGCATTCCTCTGCATGTTGACCTCCAGTTGAACCAGCACCATTTGTTGAAGATGTTGTCGTTTTTTTCACTGGATGGTTTTAGCTCCTTTGTCAAAGATGAAGTGACCTTAGGTGTGTGGGTTCATTTCTGGGTCTTTAATTCTATTCCATTGATCTAACTGCCTGTCACTGTACCAATACCATGCAGTTTTTATCACTATTGCTCTCTAATACAGCTTGAGGTCAGGAATGGTGATTCCCCCAGAAGTTATTTTATTGTTGAGAACAGTTTTCCCTCTCCTGGATTTCTTGTTATTAAAATGAATTTGAGAAATATTCTTTCTAAGTCTATGAAGAATTGAGTTGGAATTTTGCTGGGGATTGCATTGAATCTGTAGATTGCTTTCAGCAAGATGGCCATTTTTATTATATTAATCCTGCCAATCTATGAGCAAGGGAGATGTTTCCATCTTCTGAGTTCATTAATTTCTTTCTACAGAGACTTGAAGTTCTTGTCATACACATCTTCTACTTGTTTGGTTAGATTCACACAAAGGCACTTTATATTGTTTGTGACTATTGTGAAGGGTGTCATTTCCCTAACATCTTTCTCAGCCTGTTTATCCTTTGAGTATAGGATGGCTATTGATTTTTTTTTTGAGTTAATTTTACATCCAGGCACTTTGTTGAAGTTGTTTAGCAGCAATAGGAGTTCTCTGGTGAAGATTTTGGTGTCACTTATGTATACTATCATATCATCTGCAAATAGTGATTTTTTTTTTTTTTGATGCTTTATTTACATTTCCAATGTTTCCCCTTTTCTGGGTCTCCTCTTTGGAAACACCCTATCCCCTCCCCCTCCCCGTCTCTATGGGGGAATTCCACCTCCCACCCACCCACCCAGCCATCCCTATATTCCCAATTGACATTCCCCTTTACTGGTGCCTCTAACATCCTCAGGCCCAAGGGCATCTCCTCTCCCCCTGATGGCCATCGAAGCCAACCTCTGCCACATATGTGGTCCGAACCACGGGTCCATACATGTGTATTCTTTGGTTGGTGGTCCAAATTCCAGGATGACAGGGGGGGTCAGGCCCATTGACGCTCTTGCTCCCTCCATGGGGCTGCAAATTCCTTCAGCTCTTTCAGACCTTTCTCCAACTCCTCCATCTGGGACCTCACTCTCAGTCCAGTGGTTACTGTTAAGTGAAACT
>JAPYYD010006908.1:0-10730 GCA_028551405.1 Uromys caudimaculatus
AATCAAAACAAGTCTGAGATTCCACCTCACACCAGTCAGAATGGCTAAGATTAAAAACTGAGGTGACAGCAGATGCTGGTGAGGATGTGGAAGAAGAGGAAAACTCCTCCACTGTTGGTGGGATTGCAAGCTGGTACAACCACTCTGGAAATCAGTTTGGCAAACCCTCAGAAAAATGGACATAATACTACCTGAGGACCCAGCTATACCTCTCCTGGGCATATACCCAGAAGATGCTCCAACATTTGATAAAGACACATGCTCCACTATGCTCATAGCAGCCATATTTATAATAGCCAGAAGCTGGAAACAACCCAGATTCCCTCATCAGAGGAATGGATACAGACAATGTGGTACATTTACACAATGGAGTACTACTCAGCTATTAAAAACAATGACTTAATGAAATTTGCAGGCAAATGGATGGAACTTGAAAATATCATCCTGAGTGAGGTAACTCAGTCACAAAAGAATGAACATGGTATATACTCACTGATAAGTAGATATTAGCCCAAAAGTTCGAAATACCCAAGTTTCACTTTACAGTAACTGCTGGACTGAGAGTGAGGTCCCAGATGGAGGAGATGGAGAAGGGACTGAAGGAGTTGAGGGAGTTTGCAGTCTCATGGAGGGAGCAACAATGTCAACTGGCCCGACCCCCCTGGTCCTCCTGGAGGCTGGGCCACCATCCAAAGAATACACATAGAGAGACCCATGACTCGGACCACATATGTGGCAGAGGAGGGCCTTGTTGGCCATCAGGGGGAGGAGAGGCCCTTGGGCCTGAGGGTGTTAAAGACCCCAGTAACAGGGAATGTCAAGGTGGGAATAAGGGAGTGGGTGGGCAGGTGGGTGGGAGGTGGAATACCCTCATAGATTTGGGGGAGGGAAAGAGATAAGGGGTTTCCAAAGAGGAGACCTAGAAAGGGGAAAACATTGGAAATGTAAATAAAGTATCAAAAAATAAAAAGAAAAATAAAAAAAAGAAAAATAACATCCAAACACAAACCTTAAAAAAAAAAAAAGATAATGTCATTCAAAAATGAACCAACTATAACACACAAGTAGGGAAATGGTAATACACGCAGGGACAGATAATACAAAGGAATGAGGACAAAAGAAATGGTGCTGATAAAGATGGTAAGGACAGAAGATATAGCACAAAGTATTCAGTCACTACCTAGTCATTTATTTGGTGCAGGTTGACCAGTTCTGCATCAATGACTTTAATCTTAATAATTCTTTAAGGTTTTCTGTGTTTTCATAATTAAAGAATGGGAGCACTGTGTGCTGGTCAAGACTGGTCAAGACTTGTTAAAATTATGACTAATAAACAAAAACATAACATGTTTACATTTATGGAATACCAACTAGTGGGGTTTAAAATGTAGGCATCTTGTAACCCACCTCTTTCCAAAAAAAAAAAAAAAGTTTATAAACTTTGTACACAGCTGGTTATTTTCTCAAACTGATCACTTGGAGAATTACATTAACAGATTATCCTTAGAAATGATTTTCCCAAAATGATGTGTGAAGAAAATAATATAACTTAATTAGAAGCTTAGCTATTGTCAGCATGTTTGTATATTGGAGACTAGATGTTTTAAATCACAATTTTCTCATTTAGACTTTGAATGGTCCTAGAGATGAGAAAGACTGCCTTGTGCTCACATATTTCTCCAAGGTTGTCTGTGAGACAGATTGTGACTCCCTTGGGGGACTTGCAGACTGAAGCCCTGCTAATTGCTAGGAAAGAGAACATTATATATGAGACAACAATCTTCACAAAATATATAGATAAGATAAAGCATAAATTAGTTCTTGAGGGGGTCGCTAAGCAATGAATGCTGTATATAAAATCTCATTTTAAAGTCATCTGTGCTATTTTCAGAAAAAGGGGCTCTACACACTTGTTTCTCACAGTTATTCTTTTTACATACCATGGGAATATGTGCTATATTCTAGTTTTGAGAATTGCCATGCAACAAAAACCACTATCTTATGGAAAAGTGACATGATATGAGATTGAGTTTCAACTGAATGGTAAAACATTTGCTTAACTTAACCAAAGCTCTGGGTTTCATTGTGAATAAATGCCACAAGAAAAAAATAAATAAATCAATGAAAGTCCTCAGCTAGACCAAGAGTGAAAGTTTCCATTCACCTTCCAGATAGTAAGCTATTGATCTATTTTTTCCTTTAGAAATCATTGTATCATTACAACATGTGAGATGTATTTCATAATAAATAAAGATAAAAATTTGAAGCTGTAGATCTCAAAAATGTACCCCTGTATGTTCATTCTGATTAATATGTTTTGAAGATTAGCTCTTGGGTGCTAAAATTATATAAACCTTGAGAATAGACTACAAATGTAAGCAACTTCTCATCCAAAGTGAGTTACACAGGTTCATTTTTCCTTTTACATTGAGAAAATCTTAAGAGAAGTAAAATGCATAGGTTTCTTAGTGGGCCAAGCTGAGGACATGCAATTACTTGGTAGAGACTGATCATTAGATTAGATATATCCCAGCACATCACAGAGGGTGAAGAGGTTCCTCCAGAGACAAAGGTGCTTTAAAGCAATTTCACTTCTAATTATATTTCTTGTAAGGTTTGTTTGTGTCTTGTTTGAAATAGGATGTAATCTGCCACAGAGAGAAAGAAATCAAAGATTATGATCATCTTATCCCATATGGTCCTAGTCTCAGTCTGATCTGATAAAAATTATTTAGAAAATAATGTTGCTCTGTGTCATTAAAGGATGACGATGGTCAGATATAATAAGATAAATTAATTTGATATAATATTGCAAGATGACAACCCTAGTAGTTAATGCCAGTTTAAAAAAAAAAAGCTTATTTCATGCACTTTAGGTAGATTAGAATGAGGACTCAATATTGGATTGTAACCATTATAAATTATGTGTGATAAATAAGTGTAAATATTTTCAACATATGTAAGCTAAGTTCAATTATGCTATAATTCACAATGTTTCTATTAAACATGAGATACTGGTAAACATATGATTCACATACAATGAAACTAATTCAAGCTTTGTCTATCCTGAGAGTTTCAGACAGTATTAAAAATAAATAAATATATAGATATATGAATATGTATGTTCCTGAACATTTTATGCTTATTTATTCATTTATGCATTAAAATATTCATAACTATCAATTATTTCTTGTATGTATTGTCTTTATACTTTAAAACAAAAAAGGACTTGTATCTCTAAAACATTTTTAAAAGTAATTATAAACTTTTACTTTTAACCTTGATATTATTCTCTGTTCGTAAATAAAGAGTCTTAACATTCAATACTAGAAATTTTTAAAAATTAGTCTTGTTAAATTAAAAAAAAAAACATGGATGAAAAACATACGAGGTATCAGTTGTAGCTTGCTTGGGAGAATGCATGCCTAGCATGCAAGAAGCTCTGGCTCAAGCACCAGTACCATATATACTGCGTGTGTTGGTACCTACCAGTAATCCCAGCATTTGGGAAGTAAAGGCAGGAAGACTAGAAGTTAAAGGTAATCCTTGACAAGATAGTGATTTTGAGGCCAGCCTGGGAATCCTGAGACTATGTCAAAGGAGGAAGGAAATAGAAAGGGGGGCAAGGAAAGGAGAGAGGGAGGAAAGAGGAAGAGGAAGAGGAAAGAAATTAACTTAGCCCTTCTCACAAAAACACCAATTTTTGTACATTAAAGATAATTAATATCTGAGTGGTTTCCAAATAATTTTTGCTCTCAAGGATAAGGAGCTACTCTAGTTCTACTGAAATCTGACTTCAATTGTCTTAGTTAAAGTCTTTTTAGCCAGTCTCCACTATACATCAAACAGATAGTTCCCGAGATACTATTGTCTAAAGGTCAATTTTCATAAGTGCAGAAGATTGAAACAAACCCTGCAAGCACATAACCTAGAGCATCTGCCCTCATAAGGTTTTCTACCTTTACTTTAGCCACAGGTGCTCATGAGCCTATGGTCAACATTAAGAAGAAACAGGCAATTGGAAAATGTTGAGAACAAAAGGAATAGTCTTCTCCAGGATAGAGCCTCCAATGGTGGTATCCAATAACACATGGTCAGCCCTGAAACCATAAACATACTGGTAATATAAGGACTGAAAAGGTTACATTTATTTACTTACAAATATACATGTATGCATTTAGGAACATATATTCACATGATATGCCAATGAAGAAATAAAGAAAAAAGGACCATGAACTACATGGTATTTTTGTTTTTTTTTTTTGTTTGTTTGTTTTTTGTTTTTTTTTTTTTTTATGTCCATAGTAGAGTAGCCTATGATTTTCTGGTTTGTTGGGCCTTTCTCTGGATTTGGTATGAGCATAATGTTGACTTTACAAAAATAATTTGGAAGTGAGCCTCATCCATAGAGCTCTAACAGAACACATGCTTCAGTCTTCCCTGCCTTCCTGCCCTCATTTACTGTAGATCCCAGAGATATTCCCCTCCTAACCTTCCTTCCCCGAATCATTGCTTCATTCCAGCCCCTAACCTCAACAGGCCAACTCAAAGGCCACTAGTGACATGGAAGCAGATAGGGTGAAAGCAGATCTTAACCTCACCTTCTGTCTCTCTGCTCCCAGTCTCCCAGGTCTCATCTCTAACTCTGTAGCAAAACACCTTCCTCCAATCTCCCTTTTCTCTCTGACTCTATTGACAATGGATCACAAAGATCTCCCCCTCTGACCCTTCTTCTTTTATCCCATCCCAGTATCCCATCTTCAAACACTAGCCAACACTCATTGAGCAGGCTAGAGAAACAGCTAAACTAACTGAAGACCCTTTCTACTCCTTCCCCTCCTGTAAACTCAATCTCCCAGCCTCACCCCTACCTCTCCAATAGAAAACCTGTTGCAGCATTCCTTTCCCATCTGCCTACATCTTCTGTGAATACCACAGATCTTGCCCTCCTAAAACCCTTCCTTTCACTTATTGCTTTTTCCCCAACTCCAGTAGGAGCTCCCTGCTAAACTACAGAATACTCTTGCCAAAGAAGATGATAGGCTGTTTATAGATCTTCCCTTATCCTTCTGTTTCTCTACATCCAGTCCCTCATACAAATGCAACTGCTATAGCAGACTCCTCATTTTGACATCTCTTTACTGTCTCAGTTCATTCCAATGAGTTGAAATAGAGATCCTGGTTAACAGTCCTGTAAATCCCTTCAGACTCTTAGCCTATCATCATTCCTAAGTGTTAGCTCCCAATACCCAAAAACACATTTTACCTGGAATCCCCAGTGGCCACAATTATCAGATCCAAAAACAAAAATTAAAAACAAAAATAAAGCAAAAAAAAAAATATCTTAACTAGGTAACACAGATACCACATTCTCTGTGATGGTAGACTACACATTGGCACACAGAGTAGCACTATTAATAGATATGGCCTTGCAGTAGTAGGTGTGGCCTTGATGGAGGAAATGTGCCATTTTGGGTGTGGGCTTTAGGACCCAGCTCCCTGACAGCCAGTCTTCTCCTGTTTGCCTTTGGAATAAGATGTAGAATCTCAGCTTTTCCTATGCCATGCCTTCCTGGACACTGTGATGCTCCTGACTTGATGATAATGGACTGAACTTCTGAAAATTTAAGCCAGCCCCAGTTAAATGTTGTCCTTTTAAGGGTTGCCTTGGTCATGGTGTTTATTCACAACAGTAAAACCCTAACTAAGACACTCTCTAAAAAATTCAGAGGGGAAACAGAAACCAAGGAACAAATCACCCATCCAACAAAGAGAAATCCAGAAATCAGCACCTAATTTTGTGATCTTTCTAGTTCCAGATGCCTAGATACCATTGTAAAAATAGAATTAATAAGAGGCAGAGAAGTATGTCTCGAGTACAGCCCAGCTCTCCAACTAAAGATCACACTAGATATTTCAACATAACTGATGTACAAGAATAAGATCTTAAATTCATCTGTTTGAAGATAATAGATGTTGCTTGAAGAAATCTAAAATAAACACAAATAAAGAGTTGAAGGAAATGAATAAAATTATTTATGACATAAAAATGGACATAGAACCAACACAGAAAACACAAATTGAGGGAAATATGGAAAATTTAAAATTGTGAACAGGAACTATGAGGGCAAGCTTTACCAACACAATAGAAGAGAATGTAGAGAGAATCTTAGGAGTTGAAGATACAGTAGAAGAAATTGATACATCAGTCAAATAAAATGTTTAATCTAAAACCCTCCCAACACAAAATATTCAGGAAATCTAAGATGCGATGAAAAGACAAAACCAAAAACAATAGAAACAGACTAAGGAGAATTTCAGATCAAAATCCTAGAAAATATTTTCAACAAAATCATAGAAGAAAATTTTCCTAACTTAAAGGGAATGCCTTTAACAGTATAAGAATCATACAGAATACCAAATAAACTGGACTAGAAAAAAAGTCCCCTCAACACATAATAATTAAAACAGTAAGTATATAGAACAAAGACAGAATATAAAAGTACAGGGCAAAAGGGCAAGTAACAAAAAAAAGGAAGACATATTAGATTAATACCCAACTTCTCAATAGAGAGTGTAGAAGACAGAAGTACCTTGACCATTGTGCTGCAGACACTAAAAAAACAGAGATACAAGTTCAACCTCATAATTCAGCAGAACTTTAAATCACCATAAATGAAGAAAATAAGATAGTCCATAATAAAGTCAAATTTAAACAATATCTATCTATAAGTCTAGACATCCAGAAGGTACTAGAAGGAAAATTTGAAACTAAGGAAGCTAAATACAACCATGAAAGTCTGGGAAATAAAGAATGTCAGACTACCAAATTAAAACGAAGGGACACACATACACACCAGCAGCAGCAGCAGCAGCAGCAGCAGCAGCAGCAGCAGCAGCAGCAGCAGCAGAAGTAGCAGGAGAAAGGTAATATGAATCAACAATCATTGGTCATTGATATCTCTAAATATCAATAGTTTCAGTTCTCTAATAAAAAGACACAAGTTAATAGAATGGATACAAAGCCAAGACCCATTCTTCTGCTGCATCCAAAAGTATCATTCAACATCAAGTGTAGATATTACTTCAGGACAAAAGGCAGGAAAAAGACATTCCAGGTAAATGAACTTAAGATGCAAGCTGGTAAACCATTTTAACATCTAACAAAATAGTGTTCGTTCCAAAACCAATCAAAATAGAAAGGGAAAGATACTACATACTCATCAAAGAAAACAATACTACCAAGATGATATTTCTGTCCTTAACATGTATGCACCAAAAATAAGAGCAACTAAGTTTGTAAAAGAAACACTACTGCAGATTAAATCACAAACTGTCACTCACACATTGGTAGTAGAAGTTTTAATACCTGGCTCTTATTAATGTACAGGCCATCCAGACAAAATCTAAACAGAGAAAGTCTAGTGCTAACAGCCCTTGTAAACTAACTGGACATAAAAGTTATTTAGAGAAAGTTTCATCCAAAGTTAAAAGAATATAGCTTCTTCTCTTCACATTGTGGAACATTTGCCAAAATTGAACCCATACTCAGACAAAGCAAGTCTCAGCAGACATAAGACATTGAAATAACTCCCTGCATCATGTCATACCAAAACAGATAACAGCTGAATATCAAAAACTCAGGTGACAGCACATGTTGGTGAGGAAGCAGTCTTTCAAAGCTCCCCTCTGCCCCCCACAAAGGAAAAAAAAGGAGCAGTTGGTTTTAGTAAAGAATTCTACCAGATTTTTCGCAGGAAAGTTAACATCGATACTCCTCAGATTATTCAACAGAACCAAATCAAGAAGAACCACTGTTCTATTCTTTTCATAAAGACAGTTACACCAATACCCAAACCACATAAATACCAAACAAAGAAAGAGACTTAAAGACCAGTTTTCCTTATAAACAGTGATGTAAAAATACTCAACAGTATACATGGAAACTGAATTTAACAACCCAGAAAAAAAAATCATCATCCACCATGATCAAGTAGCCTTCATCCCAGAAATGCAGGAATGGTTAAATATATGAAAATTAATGAACGCAATCTATATGAACAAACTGAGAAAGAGAAAAACTTACATGCTCATCTTATTAGATGCAGAAAAAGCTTTTGAAAAGTTCTAGACACATTTATAATAAAAGTCCTGGAAGTTTATGGATACCAGGAAATAACTAAACATAATAATTGCAATTTATAACAAGCTTGTTCGCAACATCTACATAGATGGCAAGAAACTCAAAACAATTCCATTAAAATAAGATGCAAGACAAGACAAGTTTGCCCACTTGCTTCATATCTATTCCTTGTATTATTTGACATCTTAGAGCAATAACCCAACTGAAGGAGATCAAAAGGACACAAATTGGGGGGAAAAGTTAAAGTGTCTTTATTTATAGATGATATGATATAAGCAGCCTCAAAATTCCATTACAGAATTCCTGAAGCTATTAAATACTTTGCACTGAGAAACTGGATACAAAATTGATTCAAAAATCAGTAGCCCTACTATATGCAAGTGACTATATACAAACAGACTAAAAGAACCCAAGAAAACAGTAACTTTCATACTAGCACAAAATGCCATAAAATATCTACACTTAATTCTAGCCAGGCAATTGAAAGATTTATATGATAAAAATTTCAAGACATTGAAGAAAGAAAGTAAAGAAGGTATCAAAAGATAAAACACACTCCCATGATCGTGGATCAGTAGGATTAGCATAGCAAAAATGTCTATACTACCAAATGCAATCTACTGATTCAATGTAATCTCTGTCAAAATTCTAACACAATCCAGCACAGACTTAAAGGACAATTCTCAAACTCATATGGGAAAGAGGAAGAAAGAAAGAAAGAAAGAAAGAAAGAAAGAAAGAAAGAAAGAAAGGAAGGAAGGAAGGAAGGAAGGAAGGAAGGAAGGAAGGAAGGAAGGAAGGAAGGAAGGAAGGAAGAAATAAGGAAACAAAGAAACAAAGAAAGAAATAAAGAAACAAAGAAAGAAATAAAGAAACAAAGAAAGAGAGGTTAATTAAAATAGTTCTGACTTTAAAAGAACTGCTGGGGCTATCACCATTCCCAAATTAAAATTGGTACTACAGAGATATCATAATAAAAACCAAATGTTATTGTTGTAAAAACAGACACATTGCTCAAGAAAATCAAATTGAAACCACATACATAATTCCACAATGTGGATATGTGATTTTTGATAAAGCCAGAAAAACACACTGGAAAAAATAATATCTTCAACAAGTGGTGCTAGTTAAACTGGATAGCTGCCTACATGTGAAATAGTGAAAATAGGTGCATACTTTCCATCATGCACAAAACTCAAGTCCAAATGGTTCAAAGACCTCAACATAAAACCAGACACAGTGAACCTAACTGAAGAAAAATTGGGAAATACCTGTTAACAAATTAGCACAGGAGAGAATTTTCTGACCAGAACACCTACAGTGTCTTTTGGGTATAGGTTCAGGAGTAGTATAGCTAGACCTTGAGGTAGAGCTGTTTCTGTTTTCTGAGAAACTGAAAATTTGATTTCCAAAATAGTTGTACAAGTTTGCAGTCCTACCAGCAATGGAGGAGTGTTCCCATTGTTCAACATCTTCACAAGCATGTGTTATCAGTTCATCTTTTGATTTTAGCCATTTGGACTGGTGTAAATGGAATCTCAGGGTCATGTTGATTTCCCTTTCCTTTATGACAAAGGATTTTGAACATTTCTTTAAGTGCTTCATGGCCATTTAAGATTCCTCTATTGAGAATTCTGTTTAGCACTGTATTCCATTTTTAATTGGGTTATTGGGATTGGTGGCTAACAAAATCTTGAGTTCTTTATAGATTTTGGATATGAGCTAGGCTTCTGTCAGATGTAGGGTTTGGGGAAGATCCTTTCCCAATCTGTAAACTGTCATTTTGCCTATTTGTTAGTGTCCTTTGACTTTCTGAAGCTTTTCAGTTTCATAAGGTCCCATTTATCAATTGTTGATTTGAGAGCTTGAGACATTGGTTTTCTGTTCAGGATGCTGTCACCTGTACAAATGAGTTTAAGGCTATTTCCTATGTTATGTTCTATAGATTTAGTGTATCTTGCTTTATATTGAGGTCTTTGATCCACTTGGACTTCAGTTTTGTTCAGCGTGATAGATATGGATCTATTTGAATTCTGCTACGTGCTGACTTCCAGTTAGACCAAGCAAGTTTTGTTGAAGATACTTTACTTTTTCCATAGTATGGTTTTTTTCATTCTTTGACAAAAATTTAGTGTACAAGGTGTGTGAGTTTATTTCAGGGTCTTCAATTCAGTTCCATTGATCAATGGAATTGGACCTATCCCAATACCATGCCATTTATATTAATATTGTTCTGTATTAGAGCTTGGGGGCAGGGGCAATGATACCTCCAGAAGTTCTTTTTTTTTTTTTTTTTTTTTTTTTTTAATGTTTGAAATCAGGATGCACTTTGCCTATTTGGTCAAGTGTTTCTTTTTTTTTTTTTTTTCCTTTTTTATTTTTGATACTTTATATACATTTCCAATGTTTCCCCTTTTCTGAGTCTCCTCTTTATATACCCCCCATCCCCTCCCCAACCCGCCTCTAGGAGGGAATTCCACCTCCCACCCCACCCCACCCCCGTCCACCCATCCCCATTTTCCCGCCTTGATATTCCCCTTTACTGAGGCCTCTAACATCCTCAGGCCCAAGGGCCTTTCGTCTCTCC